>CAUYON010006141.1:0-12046 GCA_963573935.1 Arctocebus calabarensis | reverse complement strand
GTTCCTTTTGGAAGGATGTTTGGAGAGTACTTCGAGATCTAAAAATAGACCTTCCATTCGACCCTACAATTCCCTTACTAGGTATATACCCAGAAGACCAAAAATCACACTACAACAAAGATATCTGTACTAAAATGTTTATTGCAGCTCAATTCATAATTGCCAAGTCATGGAAGAAGCCCAAGTGCCCATCGACCCATGAATGAATTAATAAACTTTGGTATATGTACACCATGAAATATTATGCAGCCTTAAAGAAAGATGGAGACTTTACCTCTTTCGTGCTTACATGGATGGAGCTGGAACATATTCTTCTTAGCAAAGTATCTCAAGAATGGAAGAAAAAATATCCAATGTACTCAGCCGTACTATGAAACTAATCTATAGCTTTCACATGAAGGCTATAATCCAATTATAGTATAAGAATATGGGGAAAGGGGCAAGGGAGGGGGGGAAGGATGGGTGGAGGGAGGGTAATTGGTGGGATCACACCTACGGTGCATCTTAGAAGGGTACAGGTGAAACTTACTAAATGTAGAATATTAACACAGTAGGTCTTAACACAGTAACTAAGAAAATGCCATGAAGGCTATGTTAACCAGTTTGATGAAAATATTTCAGGTTGTCTATGAAACCAGCACATTGTACCCCATGATTGCATTAATGTACACAGAGATGATTTAATAATAAAAGTAAAGAATAAAGTGTCAGAGTGGGAACTTCTTTTACTGATGGCATCTTATACTGATTTCTAATACTTAAAATTCATTTAAAACAGCCATCCGGCCTCCCCAAGCAATAGTGCTTTCAAGGATGAGATCAAAAAAAGCCCAAATGAGAGGGAGTACTAGAAACAGAAGTTTTGAATTAATGAATTTGGGACAAGTAGATAATCAATCTGAATAATTAGGATCAAGCCCTAAGCTTCAGTTCTGCATGGCTGTGTGGTTCTTGTCATGGAGCTAATTTTAAATGATTATCTGCTACTGTCTTTTAAATAGGTTCTTAAATAAAACACTTAATCTTGATCTATGATTACACATGCAAAACAAGGAGAGAGGATTGGAATATTCTGTGGCTAATTCAAACTGAAGATCATTTTTATTTCAAACATTTTAATAGTGGCAAAAGTTGGTCTTCAAAATTTGATGTATGGCTACTATATTCTAGGGGTAAGGAATTATATAAAACTAATAAGGTGTGTTTTCATACGTGAGTTTGTTGAAAAAAATTACTAAGGCATGGTTTTGGTCACAATATAGGGGCATGTATAGGAAAGATCAAGGCAATTTCCTATTTGGCAAAGATACAATGAAAAAGTTCATTCTGGAATTGTCTATGATCGAGATAATGCCCATATGTTATATAAATTTACACATTTGTAAGCACCATCATAGTCTGTATTTTCCAGAAGGGTATTCTAATGTTCTATTCCAGAATAACAACAACAGAAAACAATTCAAAAATGCTCTTTAGGGGTGAATAGATATTGCAATAAAAGGGAAAAGGAATTTCCTGACCTCGATGTCTGTCTCAGGGTGGAGATGCAAGTGACTTACGTCTTGCCTTTTTCTTTCTAGTGACAGAGCCTAGATTGAGAGAGCCCTCAATTAAGATCCTATGAAAATCAGTCATTTCAGAGAAGCAAGAAATAGCAAGAAAGGGAATTTCTGACTTTTAAATACAATGCTTTCTTTTGAAATGTATTCTGGATGATTGAAATTAGTATATTTGATCTAATAATGTATCACTCAACAGTTTGATATTTGTAGGTGATAAAACTGGATATATTAGGATGATCTTTGTATAGTTATATACACACATGTCTGCACAAATGTATAAATGCAGAAGTTTCATGAGCAAGAAGATTCATACATAATTATAAATCTGAAAAGGCCACTTTGCTCAACCTCTCTCCTACAACTCGGATGCCTCATTTATTAACTCATGAAATATCGTTTAGTGTTAACTTCACAAAGATACTGTGCTTCCTAACATAAACCTAATGTGTGGAAACAAAGGTGAAAGATACATGTTGCATTTACCTAAAGGGGGGAGAAAATTTAGAAAGAGACAAATATCAAACCCACAATAACTCCCAGCTTCAACGAATATTGGTGATGGCATCCTTCCCTAACTGCTTTACATAACGGATACACAGGGACACCGTGGACTTTCTGGAAGAAGGACCACTGAAACTTGTCATCAGAGTCAAGCTTAGTAAATATCAATAGCCACTTAAGAGGATTTCCTGAGCTAACTTTCTCTTAGTCTGGAACAGTCAGCAAAATGAAACTCTCGTCAGGGTATAGATAATGCTTCATCATAACTCCCTTCAAAGACTCCATCCGAAAAAGTTTACAGAAACTTATTTTGGAAACTTGAAAAAAAAAAAAAGCTCAAGGATATTATGCCCTTCTAATTTTGTGAGGTGTAAATGACAACTTAAATGGTTATGAAATAGAAACTTTTAAAATTAGGAACAAAAAATCTAGTCCTAATCAGCAGCCATGTTAATTAGCCTAAATATTTTTTAATTTATACAGAAATTAGTAAAAAACATTCCTGTCTCTTAGACTAATTTAGGCAGACTTCTGGTCGCGAGTGTTAGTCCCAAAGACTTTAAGAGTTTTGTTTGTCTTATCTTCTGCAGAAGGTCTCCTGTCATAGGTTTTATAGACAA
Source organism: Arctocebus calabarensis (assembly GCA_963573935.1). NCBI lineage: Eukaryota > Metazoa > Chordata > Mammalia > Primates > Lorisidae > Arctocebus > Arctocebus calabarensis. The sequence goes on along the minus strand of CAUYON010006141.1, from coordinate 9,363 downwards.
ACATTCGCTGCTTCTGTGAAACCCTGACCCTCTGTTCATTTCTCTCATCTTCACCTCTTGCACTTCCTAATCTACAATGTGAAAGTTTGTCCTGTTGCATTAGTTTTCTGCTGTGACACCAGTTTATTGACTTACATGACATAAATTTATTCTCTGACAGTTCTGTGCTTCAAAAGCCTGAAATGGATGTCACTGGGCTAAAACCAAGGCGTGTTGACACAGCTGTGTTCCTCGCAGGAGGCTCGGAGAAGATCCATTTCCTTTGCTCTTTCCAGCTTCCTTGGGTCCCTTTCCTCCATCTTCCAAGCCAGCAACGTTGCATTGCTCTGTGCCTTTCTTCCACACTTAAGCATCTTTCTAGGATTCTCTTCTGATCCTCTTTTCCCCTTCTAAGGATCCTTGTGATGACGTGGGGCCACCTGGACCATAAGGGCCAATTTCCCTACTTGAAGGTCAGTTAGTTGATCAGTAACCTCAATTTCCTTTGTGACTGTAATTTCCTTTTTAACCACATAACATAATGTATTGATACCTTCTGGGGATTAGGATATGGATACCTTTAGGGGGCCGATATTTTGCCTATCACATTTGTTCTAATAGAAGACTAGTAAGTACAATATTATCCTGCTGTGTTTATTAATCGTTTCATGACTATTGATCTCTTTTTCTCAACCATTTTCTAAGGGCCTTAGGGCAGGGTCCACTGCACCATAGAAGTATTCATTACCTCAGTCCCTGCAGTTAAGGGATCTAGGGAAACAAAATATGGAAATGCTAATCTGAATACTTAAGGATACTCCTCAAACGTCCTTCCCTTCACTCCAGAGTCAGTCCCTACCATCATGCCTGTGTCCTCACTGAGTGGCCAGATGATCTTAACTATGCCACATGAACCTGTTGTAAAGTGAAATTAAAATTCTTGAGAAAGAATCAGGATTTCATGAATTTATGGAAAGTGATGGAAAACTGCCTGAATCACATGTCAGGCTATTGGTGAATGGAGTCGTCTCTATCTAAACAGGATGAAATGGGGAGGATGCTGCTGCTCTGGGTGCCTCACAAGAGAGGCCTTGAAACAACTGGTAAAGGTGTCAGATATGGATCATTCTGGAAGAAGAAAAGTGAAATGAGGAGGAGGTGTGATGTCATCAGTCTGATATAATCAACATGCAATTCATTCTCTCTCTAGTCAGAGTTAGTGAATAGCCACAATCCAACTTAAACTTAAAAAAAAGTAAATTAGCTCAGGTGCCTCTTTTTAAAGTCCTCCCAATGGCTTCCTCTCACATTTAGAATAAAATGCAAACCCCTTACCCAGCCTGTAAAGCCCCACATGGCCATGTGCCTCCTCCTCGTCTGACCCCATTTCCACCACTCTCCACCGTGGCCAGTGATCCCCAGGCACACAGCTCACGAGCTCCTTCCCACTCTGGGGATCTGGGCAGAAGCTTGTCCCTGCCCCTGCCATGTTCTTCCTGAAGATCGTTGCATTGCTATTTCTTTTTTGTCATTCAGATCTCAGGTTAAATGTTCAAGTGAAACATTCATCATTCACCTAGCCCAACACTTTATTTGAATTCCTGGCATAACAGTCATCATTCTTCAGACTTTTCTCATAATTAGTTAATTATCTCCGAGAGAGTAAGGAAAATGTCAGTGTGGCTTACTCCTGTACCCTCTGGGCCCAGAAGAGTGCCTGGCAGAGGGTAGGGGCTCAGTAATTAAGGGTAGCATGAAAGAATGGACAATGGGCTCATATCTGACTTTATTATTGTATCATTTTGGTTGGCACACTTCTGGGTTCAAAACTGACTTTACAGTGTCAGGACATTTATTCCATTCCCTGTGAACATTTCTGTTCAGGGTCCATATGCAAATTAATTCAATCCAACCATATCGCTTTTGAGTTTGTATAACAACAAACATCTGTATTGAAAAAAGAAATTGGGGGCGGCACCTGTGGCTCAAGGAGTAGGGTGCCAGTCCCATACGCTGGTTGTGGTGGGTTCAAGCTCACCCTGGCCAAACTGCAACAAAAAAAAAAAAAAAAAAGAAAGAAAGAAAGAAAAAGAAACTGGTTGGACATTTTGCTGTGTGTAGATACTATCTAAGCCTTGACATTTTTCCCTTTGTTATATGCTATGTAACCAAAAAAAAAAGAAGGTGGAATAATAATATGAGTTGCTTTAATCTTAGTTGTTTCAACTACTTGATAGGCAAGATACACAGAGATTGAATAAAGTGATGCATATATAAAAAAGCAGAGCTCATTCCATGCTATTCTGTAAGAGGTACTATGGTTAAATTTCAGGTCTGAATTATGCTTACTGAAACTGTAGGTTTTTTGTGTTAAAATAGGTAAAGTCCGAGAAATAATTAAAAGTATGAAATGCATAAAATCTGGGGAATAAAACATACAACAGAGTTGGAAGAAACAAATCAAAGGCATGTATTCTTTTGCTCCATGCTGGAATGGAAACTAAATTTAGAGTCATAGAACTTGGGACACGAAATGTATTTATCATGCCCAGAGAGCAAACTGATGAGTGTGAATTTCTTTAATAAGCAGAATAAATGTCAGGGCAGATAAATCCATCACAAAAGCAAACAGAATCTCTTCATAACTGGCAAAGCACACCAAGTCATGGCCGTCTTGTTTTTTGTCATAAACTTCTGCTGGTATCAGTCCTCAGATCTAAATCACACACATTCATCATTCTAAGGTCAAAGCAAATTTTCTGGCTGTGCAGTAGTCCAGGAGAGAAATCATTAAATATTCCTGAGGGTTGATCAGCTGACGCTGCCAAGCTCATAGTTTCAAAAGTGAAATGTTATCCTGGCCATTTCCTTAAGCACATTTGCTGCTTTTAAAGATAATTTTGCATACTTGTTTGAACAGTAACGTAATTTAATTTACAACCTAATGGCTGTCTGTCCAGAGTTAAAGTTGGTAGTCTCTATTTCCTCATCTATGCAACAGGGATGGTCTGTTGGCCAGCTTTTCAGGTTGTTGGGGATTCAGTAAAGTGACTTTTTTGTTTTTTTTTTGAGACAGAGTCTCAGTCACCCTGGGGTTGAGAGCTATGACATCATAGCAACCTCAAACTCTTGGGCTCAAGAGATCCTCTCGCCTCAGCCTCCTGAGCAGCTGGGACTACAGATGCCCGCCACAATGTGCAGCTATTGATTTAGAGATGGGGACTCGATCTGGCTCAGGCTGGTCTTGAACTCCTGAGCTCATGCAATCCACCTATCTCAGCCTCCCAGAGTGCTAGGATTAGGCCACTGCACCCAGTCCGATGAGGCAAGTTCTGTGAAACACTTAGCGTGTGTTGGGTACTCGGTGCGTGGCCTGGGATTAACTGAGAAGAGCCAGCTTTTCTATGTAAAGACCAGGAAAACAGAAGGAAGTAGGCTAAGCTGTTTGTAGCAAGGCCTTTGAATTTGCTGAACAGATTTCTGACCTTGAGTGGGTGGTGGCCCAACTCCTTCCTACCACTCTCCACGACTCGGGGGCCTTCGTAAAGTCATTGCTTCTGGAAGCCCCCTCCCCACACAGCCCTTGTTCTCTCTCTCTTCTTAGAGGGGATCACAGTGAACGTGCCTCACCTTGGGAATCAAATAGTGAGACAGAGATAGTGAAGAAGAATCAAGTTGAATAAATTGGTATTTATTCAGTGGGAGAAGAATAAAATGGGCAGCCTAATCACAAGGCCCCAGGCTGCCCAGATTTTTTATTCTTGGCTTTCTTGATCCACACATCAAAAAAAGGAGGTGTTTCTTCTGTTATTTAAGCTGGGTAGTTTCCAATTCAGAGAAATGCATCATAGGAACCTCGTCCATTCACACTTGCATAAACATATCCTTTTGCTATTAATCTCCCTCCTCTAAATCTTGGTACATAAGCATGTACTTGTATTATAATTTTGAAGACAGAGGTGGAACTTTATGGAATCCACCCCGTATCACCTATAAGCATGCTGCACGTTTACATGGTGAACACTGTCATCTCCAGCTCTATATTTGGATCCCTGGCATCTGCTTCTGCCACTGCTGCCTCGTGATGACACAGGGCCACAGTCTTTACAGTGGCAGGAAAACACATTTTTTTACATTAAAAACATGTCATCGACATGCGGCTTCAGAACCACTAAGATTTCTTGTATCAAAACAGAAAACTGGTTTGCATCTAGAATTGCTTTTAGAGAGGACATGGAAGCCTGGCATGATTTGAATGGGGCGATGACAAAACTGGGCACTACTTATGCTGAACTGTCTGTCAACAGAGGGATTCAGTCTTCCCCTTTATAACTTCACTGGCCCTGAAGACAAAGGGCTTTGTACCAAGGTTCTCACGTGGGAGAACCATATACATTTGGTATTCCCAAGGGTTCTCCAATGTAATCCTAAAATATATGAAATGAGCCACCATTATGGGAAGTTAATTTTCTGCCATAGATTGTAATCTACACTCCAGAGTTTCAACTTGAGTAGACAGCAACAGGACTCCCTCCATCATTGTTTACAGCAACAATTTATGGGCAAAAGCAGTGGCAGAAGCAGTGGTATGTGATGAAGGAACATGGGGTCAGGGGCGGGGCGGCTCCTTTACTTCTTTCTTTCTGATATTGGCACTTGCCTGACCTCTCCGAGCCTCAGTGTTTTCATCTGGAAAATGGGGTTGTAGTGGGGATTAATGAAGAATAATGGCCCCTTGAGGGAACAGGCACTCAAAGTCCATATATAGTCATTTCTTCCTCCATAAGGTTGGTGTTGTTGATTCCTGGGGTGACTAGAGGAATAGGTGAGGCGGTGGTTTGAGGTTGGGACTAGGGAAGGGCCCTGAGCATCACGGGTAGGAAGAGCACTGTGTGAAGGCAGGCATCAGTTTATATCCTATCGTCTAGCTCAGTAGGCCTGATATAAGCCTCTGTCACTGAGGAACAAGGAGCTTAATACGGGTATGTTATGGGGCTGAGGTTTGCTTGTATTGTGTCTGCGAAGCGCGGCGTTGCATCACTGCCCCCGTCACACCGCATCACTCTCCCATTACAGCCAGGTCACGGCAATGTCATGGTCTCCCGTGGTTCCCCATTCTCCCCCCACCTCCGTTAGACTTGCAAAGCTCCTCAGTGCCTCGCCTTTTGATCTGTAGTTTTGGTGCTGGTTCTACTGGAAGAGTCATTGAAATGCCTTCAAGGGGCTTTTATTTAGGGAGACGGAGCATCCGTGGTCAACTCTGCTACTGAGAAGGGTGGAGGTGGAGAATGTGAATCTGAGCCCTGGACAGACGAGGAAGGAGCATGTGCGTCCTCTGTGGCTCTCTTCCCTTCCTCTTTCCAAGGCTAGAAAGAAGATGAAAAAATAATGGGGCCTATTTGGGTGCTAAGAGTTTTGCATTTACCACTCCACTGTGTTTACCGTTGGTGTGTTTGATTCTTTTTGGTTTTATTAGGGAGATGTCTTTCTCACTGAGTGAGGCTGTCTGAAAATGAGCCTTAGTTTAAATTCCCACCTTATCCCTTTGTGTCTTGGGATCTGAGGTTATTAGCCTCAGTAAGAGTGTCCTCTGAGCAGTATAATGAAGATTCCCACACTCAGTGATGCTGAAAGTAGCAAGGGTGACATGGAGCGAAGGACACAGTGCCGTGCAGCTGTCATCCGCCCTCTGCCCTGAGAAGTGTGTGGCAGCGCCTGTCAGATGCTGGGGAAGCCCCCCAGAGACAGTGCTCTGTGCTGGGCTGGGGAGCTCTCAGCAGTAATCTAGAACATTCCCTTCAAGGCACAGATCCTGTGGGAGATTTTCTGGGTCCCAGAGTTAGTGTTATACAAACTGCAATTTGTAAATCCCAAGTTTCATAAGAGCAGTAGCAGTGGCAGATGGCAAAAATACATTTCTAATTCATTTAAAATCTGCTCCAAGAAATGAGTTCTCCCTGTACTCTTTACACTGTTATTTTTTCTAGATGTCTCTGCTATGCCTTCCAAATAAAATAATTATGAAGGAGAGAGACTGGCTTATGTGCCCCTCTGTTCCATTGCCTTACAGAGGAATCGTAATAGAAGCCTCTATTATTGAGGAACCGGGAGCTTAATTTGGTTGTTGTTCAAATCTGAGGCTTTAGTGATGGCAAGGTGCTAGGTATAGTTTATCTTTATGTTTAGGAAATGTTTTCTTGATCTTAAATGTAAACGCTGTGTCAAAAGCAATAGCCAGCTTGAGTCAAAGGCTTAAGAAATTTGTTTCAGGCTTGGCCCTCTATGAATTTTATGTCCTAAAAGAAAAATTTTAATAGCTGCCTTCAAAGCATACCTTTTATAATCATGCCTGCGGTTATAGGTAGATTAGAAAATTAACTGACTGGACATCAATCAAGAAATCTACCAGGAGATGACTCAATGCTAAACAGTTGATTGAAATGAAAAGGCTCTCCCTGCAGGAGCTGAGGGAAAGTGGATCACCACAGGTACACTAAGCCAGCTTCTGTACACAGTGGGGCACAGCAGGCTATGTTTATGGGGCGTATCTTCCAAGTAGCAGAATTTGGGGAGCTAGGGAACAGGCTGAAGAAGGTTGGGATGGTGTGTTCACACCACCAGGCCCGTTCACGTTCCAAGCTCCCTTCTGGACAGAGAGGAAGAGTCCTGGCTTCCAGCTGGGTTTCAGAGCTGGACTAAATTGAATGAAGGGAGTGGGTTGGGTCCTGCCTGTGGGTGGCCGGGGACAGAGAGGAATGAATGTCTAAGAGGGATAACTAATTAGGTCAGAGAAATCAAGCACTTAGGGAAGTACAGCCTGGAAGTATCTGTGGGAGCAACAGTTTGCCTTGGAAGGGGGCCCATCCTGGGAAGTTCCAGCTCCTCCCGCATGTAGGGGCTGGAGTGAATACCTTGAGCCGGTTTACACAGTGGCCCTGGGTCAGCAGCCTTCTTCCCATTCCTGGGTGGTGATTGGGCCCATCTTCTGCTATTCCCCTGCAGTGACTCTTTGACATGGAACCCTCCAGGAAAATCAGGAACCATGTCAGGCCCCCTCCTATGCAACTGGTAGACTAAACCTATTATGTGTTTTGCCAATGTTCCGTCCCATACTTTTAAATAATATTTTCCATCTCGTTTCTGTGTTTGGAAGGTTGTTCACTAAGTAGTCAGGATCCATTGCCATTACAACCAACTTTCACATATAGAAAAATGATGTGACACTGGATTGCAGTTGTATTAGAGAAGTAGGCCATTCGGGGCCGGACTGAGGCATTTGCTAATGCTGTGGGTTCATTTCAGGGGCCACAGCCAGAATCTAACTCAGCTCCCTCTCTTGATGGATCAGAAAATTTTCATGGAGCTGGCTTAGTGTATCCTTGGTGACCCGCTTTCACTAATACAGAGCAACAATAAACAAAATGTCCTTTGTCCCAGAGAGTCTGGCACTTGGAAGCTAAATGCTTTTGGCACTGGGCAAATTCTCCTGGCCCGAGTCTCTCTAGCTGGGGGAACGTGTGCCATCCCTGGGAAAATTAGGTCCCAGTGACTGTTTAACGTGACCTTGGTTGAGCCATCAGATTATTCTTTTGTTTCTCTTCAGTGCCACTGGAGAGCTATCGATTAATATTTACTGAAGGTTCACAATGCGCCAGCTCCAACTTACCGTGGTGAAAGTAGCTGATGATCTGTTGAAAGTACTGCTATTTTGTTTGGCTGAAAGAGTTTGTGTTATTTGAAACTTTCCAAGGCAGTCTACCAACATCATCACCAGGGGCAGTGTCAGGGGAAATCACCCAGGGGTTAGGCCCGCTCTCGGCTTCTTGGCGCAAGCCAAATAAGCTCGGGGTGCAGGTAGCTCTGCTCCCTTCCTAAAGGAATACGATTAAGAGAACATGTCTCTTTCTGGCCAGAGAGAAGGAGATGGGGATAATTGATGTTTCCCAGCTAGCAGGATGCTTTCTGCCTAACTGCTTAGGGGAGACAGAATGTCTAGGAAAGAAAGAGGAAACCTTTCAAAGCAGAACTTTTGGGTAGGAGCCAGAGGAGTTGTCACAGGAATGCTGTGGGTTTTGTCCCAGTCTTTCCGTTTGGCTTGGCTTTCTTTATAGTGTCTAGGAAAGGGAGAGAGATTAAGATAGAACAAGTTTCAGGATAATAGAAAAGTGTCAGAGGCCTTGAGGGGGAAGAAGCCCATATATTCTACAAGGTGACCAATGCACAGCAGGGCAAACGGGAGGCCAGTGCAGGTGCAAGGGGCTCAGGCCGGGAGGCTGGCAGAGAGGCTCACAGGCTGTCTTTGAAATTAGACACAGGAACAAGTACATAGGCTATTTGAAAAGCAAATATATTTTCAAAAATAAGTTTGATTTAAACATCATCTCTAAATGTATAAAACTGAGCAATAAAATAATTTACGATATGGGAAAAACTTATTTGTGGGATATGAACTCAGGAAGAATACATTTTTATTTTATTTATTCGTTTTTTTCTCTTTCAAAACGGCTAGTTTAGAAGTCCCAGGGGTGGAGGTAGGGTTTGATTATACTCAAAGCTGCATCATTGATGTCTTTAGTCAGAATTAGAAAAAAGCCTTGGAAAATGGGGGATTAAAATACCAGGAGATAGGGCCAGCCTGAGCAAGAGTGAGACCCCCATCTCTAAAAACAGGTGGTCATTGTGGTGGGTGCCTGTATTCCCAGCTAATCAGGAGGCTGAGGCAAGAAGATCACTTGAGCTCAAGAGTTGAGGTTGCTGTGAGTTATGACAACATGGCACTCTACCAAGGGTGACAAAGTGAGACTCTGCCTTAAAAAAAAAAGTTTCAGGAGACAGTCTTTCTGGCATCACATTCTACCTAAAATAATGGGTATTTAGAAATAGCCCTACATACTATCTCAGAACTAAATTATAATTTTAAAATTGTAGCAGAAGAAATTACTATTCGGAGCTGAGATTGTGTTGATATATATAAATGAAAAAGTGAGAAAGGCAAGAGAAAGAAAGAATGGAGGGAAAAGAGATGAAGAAGTGAAACAGTAATAGAAAAATATAGAAATTGAAAGGGAATATAATCATAGATATTGTAGAAATTAAAAAAATAAAAATATATTATGATTTATGCCTTTATGTCAATAATACTGAACACTGGCTTGGCGCCTGTGGCTCATCGGGCTAAGGCGCCAGCCACGTACACCTGAGCTCGCGGGTTCGAATCCAGCCCCAGGGCCTGTCAAACAACAATGACGGCTGCAACCAAAAAATGGCCGGGCGTTGTGGCGGGCGCCTGTAGTCCCAGCTACTTGGGAGGCGGAGGCAGGAGACTCGCTTGAGCCCAGGAATTGGAGGTTGCTGTGAGCTGTTATGCCACGGCACTCTACCCAG
>CAUYON010006140.1:0-40622 GCA_963573935.1 Arctocebus calabarensis | reverse complement strand
CTGTCTTATTTTCAGCTGGTCTTTGTCTTACCCTAGAGAATCTGTTACTCTGGATTGAAATCTGAGCTGTGAAGGAATACCAGAGTTAAGTCGCCGCACCCCCCACAAGCAACAATTGAAAAAGCCAAATCAAACCTTCCTACTACCACACACCCAGGGTACCACTTTGGAAAGTCCTCGGGTGATTAGCCCTACTGAAGAGGTCCTAATGAATTATCCTAGCCAGCACTGATCTCAAATGGAAGACTTAAAAAAATCTCTGGCAACTAGATAGCAGGGATCTGCTGGAAGCTCTTGTGTAATTCACTTCGATGCTCTGTGAGCTCAGAAGGGCACCCCTCCCCCAGCCAGTAAGTTAGTCTGGGAAGGTTGATGCCTCCTTCACAATACCCATTATAATGTCAGGAGAAATTTACTAAGTTTCAGCTTAAAGATTGTAATCCAAGGCGTGAGAAATATGGTAACCCAGGACAACAACCATTGTGAAGTCAGGAGGGCATCACTAAGGTTAAGCTTAAGGATGGTAACCAAGAGCAACACCCATAGTGATTTCACGAGGAAATCACTAAGGTTAAGCTTAAAGATGATAACGCAGGGCCACACCCATTGTGTTTTAGGAGTAAGTCACTAAGTTTAAGCTTAAGGACAGTCACCCAGGGCAACAGCATTAGGGTGTTAAAAGGAAGTCACTAAGTTTACGCTTGAAGATGGTAGCATACAATAATAAACATTGTTATGTCAGGAGGAAAATGGTAACCCAGTGCAACACACATTGTGATGTCAGGAGAAAGTCACTATGGTTAAGCTTAAAGATGGTAACCCCCCAAAACACCCATTGTGATGTTAGGAGTAAGTCATTAAGTTTAAGCTTGAAGATGGTGACCCAGGGAAACTACCACTGTGAAATCAGGAGGATGTCAGTATGTTTAAGCTTAAAGATAGTAACACATGGCCACACTCATCGTGATGTCAGGAGTAGGTCACTAAGTTTAAGCTTAAAAAATGGTAACCCAGGGCAACTCACATTGTGAAGTCAGCCGGAAGATGTAAACCCTGCACCACACCCAATGTCACATCAGAAGGAAATCACTAATGTTAAGCCAACGATTGTGAAGTTAGAAGGATGTCATTAAGGCTAAGCTTAAGGACGGTAAACCATAGCAACACCCATTGTGGAGTTAGGAGAAAGTCACTAAGGTTAAGCTTAAAGATAGTAACTCTTGTCAACACCCGTTGTGATGTCCTGAGGAAGTTACTCAGGTTAAGAATAAAGATAACCCAGGACAACCATTGTGGTGTCAAGAGGAAGTCACTAACGTTAAGCTTAAAGATGGTAACCGAGGGTAACACCCATTGTGGTGCCTGAGGGAAGACACTAAGGTTAAGCTTTAAGATGGTAACAAAGTCTAACACACATTGTGATGTCAGGAGGAAGATAGTAACCTAGGGCAACACCCATTTTCATGTCAGGATGTAGGCAATAAGGTTAAGCTTAAATATGGTAACTCATGGCAACACACATTGTGATGTCAGGAGGAAGATGGTAACTGAAGGCAACACCACTTTTGATGTCAGGACGAATATGGTAACCCAGCGCAACACTCATTGTGATGTCAGGAATAATATGTTTAACCTATTGCAACACCTCTTGTGATGTCAGGAGGAAGTCACTAATGTTAAGCTAAAAGATGGAAACACATGGCAACACCCATTGCGATGTCAGCAGGAAGATAGTAACCCGGGGCAATCCTCTTTGTGATGTCATGAAAAATATGATAACCCAAGGCAATAACCATTGTGGAAGTCATGAGGATGTCATTAAGGTTAAAGTTAAGGATGATAACCCAGAGCAACAACCTTTGTGGTGTTAGGAGGAAGTCATTAGGGTTAAGCTTGAAGATGGTAAACCATGGCAACAAACCTTGTTGTGAGGAGGAAGAAGGTAACCCAGGACAACACCAATTTTAATGTCAGGAGGACGTCACTAAGGTTAAGCTTAAAGATGCAAACCCAGGGTAACACCCATTGTGGTGTCAGGGGGAAGATGGCAACCGAGGGCAACACCCATTGTGATGTGAGGAGAAAGTTACTATGGTAAAGCTAAAAGATGGCAACCCATGGTAACACGCATTTTGATGTCAGTAGGAAGATGATAATACAGGGCAACATCCATTGTTGTGTAAGGATGAAGTCACTAAGGTTAAGCTTAAAGATGGTAACCTAGAGCATCACCCATTGTGATGTCATGAGGAAATCACTAGTCTTAAGCTTAAAGATGGTAACGTAGGGCATCACCCACTGTGATGTCAGGAGGAAGATGGCAACTAGGGGCAACATCCAGTGTGGTGACAGGAGGAAGTCACTAAGGTTAAGCTTAAAGATGGTAACTAAGGGCAACACCAATTGTGATGTAAAGAGGAAGATGATAACCAAGGGCAACACCCATTGTGATGGGAAAATAAAGTTAATAAGATTAAGCTTTAAGATGATAACCCATGGCAAAACACATTGTGATATCAGGAGGAAGATGGTAACCAAAGAGATCATCTATTTTGATGTCGTGAGGAATATGGGAACCCAGGGCCACAACCATTGCTGTTCAGAAGATAGTTACTAAGGTATAAGCTTAAAGATGGTAACCAGGGCAACACTCAATATGTTGTCATGAGGAAGTCACTAAGGTTAAGCTTAAACATGGTAACTCAGGCCACACCCATTGTGATGTCAGGGGGATAATGGTAACCCAGAGAAACACCCACTGTGATGTTGAGAGGAAGTCATTAATGTTATGCTAAAATTGGTAACACAGGGCAACACCCATTGTGATGTCAAGAGGAAGATAGTAACCCAGGGCAACACCCATTGTGATTTCAGGAGCAAGGTCATTAATGTTTGGCTTAAAGAATGTTACCCAGAGCAACACCCATTGTGATGTCAGGAGGAAGTCACTAAGTTGAAGCTTAAATATTGTAACCCAGTACATGAGGAATATGGTAACCCAAGACAATAACCATTGTAAAGTTAGGAGGACATCACTAAGGTTAAGCTTAAGGATGGTAACCCAGGGCAACACTCATTGTAGTGTTAGGAAGAAGTCAGCAAGGTTACGCTTAAAGATGGTAACCAACAGCAACAAACATTGCTATTTCAGGAGGAAGATGTTAACCCAAGGAAACAACACTCATTGCTGTGTCAGGAGGACGTCACTATGTTTAAGCTTAAAGATGGTAACCCAGGGCAACACTCATTGTGATGTCAGGGGGAAGTCACTAAAGTAAAGCTTAAGAAGGTTAACTCAGGGCAACACCGATTGTGATTTCAGGAGTAAATCACTAAGGTGAAGCTTAAAGATGGTAACACAGGGCCACAGCCATTGTGATATCTGAAGTAAGTCACTAAGGTTAAGCTTAAAAATGTTAACCCACATCAACCCACATTGTGAAGTCAGGAAGAAGATGTTAACCTAGGCCAACATTCAATGTGACATCTGAAAGAAGTCCCTAAAGTTAAGCCAACCATTGTGAAGATAGTAGGACATCACCAGCGTTAATTTTAAAGAAGGTAACCCAGGGCAACACCCATTGTGGTGTTAGGAGGACATCACTAAGGTTCATCCTAAAGATGGTAACCCAGGGCAACACCCATTGCTTATATGAGCAGGAAGTCACTAATTTTAAGTTTAAAGGTGGTAACCCAAGGCTACAAACATTGTGATGTCAGAAGGAAGTCACTAAGCTTAAGCTTAAAGACGGTAACCCAGAACAACACCAACTGTGGGGTCAGAGGTGGTCACTAAGGTTGAGCTTAAAGATGGTAATGGGACGGCAACACCCATTGTGGTGTCAGGAAGAAGTGACTAAGGTTAAGCTTAAAAATAGTAACCCAATGCAACACACATTGTGATGTTAGGAGGAAAATTGTAACCCAGGGCAACACCCATGTCGATGTCAGGAGGTTAAGCTTAAAGATGGTAACGAAGGGCAACACCCATTATGGTGTCAGGAGGAAGTCACTAAGGTTAAGCTTAAAAATGGAAACCCAGTGCAACACCCATTGTGATGTTATGGTGAAGATTGTAACCCAGGGCAATACCCATTTTGATGTCAGGAGGAAGTCACTAAAGTTAAGCTTAGATATGGTAACCCATGACAACACCACTTGTGAGGTCAGGAGGAACCTGGTAACCCAGGGTAACACCCATTGTGATCTCAGGAGTAAGATGGTAACCTAGAGCAACACTAATTGTGATGTCACCAGGAAGTCACTAATGTCAAGTTAACAAATAAAAACCAAGGGCAAAACCATTGCGATGTCAGCAGGAAGATAGTAACCCAGTGCATCCCCCATTGTGATGTCATGAGGAATATGGTAACCCAAGGCAACAACCATTGTGAAGTCTAGAGGACGTCACTAAGGTTAAACTTAAGGACGATAACCCAGGGCAACACCCATTGTGGTGATAGGAGGAAGTCCCTAAGGTTAAGCTTAAAGATGGCAACCCAGGGCAACAAATATTGTTATGTCAGGAGGAAGAAGGTAACCCAGGGCAACACCTATTGTGATGTAAGGAGGAAAATGGTAACCCAGGGCAACACCCATTGCAATGTCTGGAGGACTTCACTAAGGTTAAGTTTAAGGATGGAAACCCAGGGTAATACCAATTGTGGTATCGGGGGAAGATGGTAATCGAGGGCAACACCCATTGTAACGTGAGACAAAAGTCACTATGGTAAAGCTTATAGATGGCAACCCATGGTAACATGCATTGTGATCTCAGGAGGAAGATTGTTAAACCAGGCAACATCCATTTTTGTGTTAGGAGGAAGTCACTAAAGTTAACCTTAAAGTTAGTAATCTAGAGCATCACCCATTGTGATGTCAGGAGGAAATCACTAGTCTTAAGCTTAAAGATGGTAACCTAGGGGATCACCCTTTGAGATGGTCAGGAGGAAAATGGAAACTCTGGGCACACCCACTGTGATGTCAGGAGAAAGTAACTAAGGTTAAGCTTAAAGACGAAAAGCCACGGCAACACACATTTTGATGTCAGGTGGAAGACGGTCACCCATGGCAAAAGTTATTGTGATGTCAGGAGGATGATGGTAGCCTAGGGAAACAACTATTGTGATGTCAGGAGCAAGTCACTAAAGTTAAGCGTAAAGATGGTAACCCAGGGTAACAACCATTGTGAAGTCAGGAGGAAGTCACTAACGTTAAGCTTAAAGATGGTAACATAGGGCCACACCCAATGTGATGTTAGAATGAAGTCACTAAGATTGAGGATAAAATGACAACCAAAGGAAACCCACATTGTGAAGTCAGAAGGAAGATGGTAATCCAGGCCAATATCCATTATGACATCAGAAGGAAGTCAATAAGTTTAAACTTATAGACGGTAAATCATGGCAATACCCATTGGGATGTCATGAGGAAGTCACTAAGGTTGAGCTTAAAGATGGTAAAACAGGTAAACACCCATTTTAATGTGTGGAGCAAGTCATGAAAATTAAGCTTAAAGATGGTAACCCAGGGCCTACAAACATTGTGATGTCATGAGAAATATGGTATCCAAGGGCAACAATCATTCTGATGTCAGGAGGAACTCACTAAAGTTAAGATTAAGGAGAGTAACCTAGGGCAACACCCATTGTGATGTCAGGAGAATGTCACTTAGTTGAAGCATAAATATGGTAACCCAGGGCAACATTCATCACGGTGTCAAGAAGAATTTACTAAGGTTAAGATAAAAGATGAAACCCAGGGTGACACCATCATGTTGTCAGGAGGAAGTTACTATGGTTAAGCTTAAATTTGGTAACCCAGGGAGATATCCATCTTTATGTCAAGAGGTAAGGAGGAAGTTGCTAAATTTAAGCCAAATGTGGTAACCCAGGGCAACACCCATCTTGATGCCAGGAGGAAGTCACTAGACTTAAACTTAAAGACGGTAACGCATAGCAACATCCGTTATGATATCAGGAAGTCTGGAGGAAATCACTCAGTTTAAGATTAAAGACAATAAACCAGGGAAAAACCCTTTGTGATGTCAGGAGGAAGTTACTAAGGTTAAACATAAGAATGGTATCCCAGGGCAACACCCAATGTGGTATCATGAGGAATAAACTAAGGTTAAGCCTAATGATGGTAAGTGAGGGGAACACTCATTGTGATATCAGGAGGTCAGGAGGAAATCACTAAGGTTAAGGCTAAAGACGGTAACAAAGGGCAACACACATTGTGATGACAGGAGGAAATTGGTAACTCAGGGAAATACCCATTGTGATGTCAGGAGGCATTCACTAAAAGTAAGTGTTAAGAAGGTAACCCATGACAACACACATTGTGTGGTTCAGGAGGACATGGTAAGCCATGGCAACACACATTGTTATGTCAGGAGGAACATTGACAACACAGTGAAACACCCAATGTTGTGTCAGGAGGAATTCCCTAAGGTTAAGGTTACAGATTGTAACCCAGGGCAAAACCCATTGTAATTTCAGAAGTAAGATGGTAAAGCAGCGCAACACCCATTGTGATGTCAAGAGGAAGTCCCTAAGGTTAAGCATAAAAATGGTAAACCAGGTCATACCACATTGTGAAGTCAGGAGGAAGACAGTAACCCAGGCCTACACCCATTTTGACGTCAGGAGGGAGTCACTAAAGTTAAGAATTCAGACGGTAATCCTGGGCCACGCCCACTGTGTTGTCATGAGGACGTCATTGAGGATTAGCTTAAAGATGGTAACCCAGGGCAGCATCGGATGTGACATCAAGAGGAGGTCACTTAGGTTAAGCTTAAAGACAGTAACCCAGGGCAACAACCATGGTGATGTCAGGAAGAAGTCACTAGGGATATGCTTAAAGATGGTAACCTAGGGCAACACCCACTGTGATGTCAAGAGGAAGTCACTAAGTTTAAGCTTAAAGATGTTAATCAAGGGCAACATCCATGTGATCTCAGAAATAAGATGATCATCAAGGGCAACATCCACGGAGGCATCACGAAGATGTCACTGAGGTTAATTAATCTTAATGATGATAACTCAGGGCACCACCCACTGTGGCATCACGAAGACGTCACTGAGGTTAAGCTTAAAGACGGTAACCCAGGGCAAAAGAAATTATTATGTCAGGAGAAAGTAACAAATGTTAAGCTTAAAGAAGGTAACCAAGAGCAACACAAATTGTGACGTCAGGAGGAAGTCAAAAGTTTTAGCCTAAAGACAGTAACCCAGGGCAACAACCATAGTGATGTCAGGAAGACATCACTAGGAATATGCTTAAAAATGGTAACATAGGGCAACACCCATTGTGCTGTGAGGAGGAAGTCACAAAGTTTAAGCTTAAAGATGGTAACCCTGAGCTAAACCCATTATGATATCAAGGGGAAGATGGTCCCCCAGGGCAACACAGATTGTAATGCCAGGAAGAAGATGATAAGCCACGGCAACACCCATTGTGATGGCATGAGGAAGTCACAAAGGTTAAGCTTAATGATGGTAACCCAGGGCGACTGTTTTTTCTGAAGTCAGGAGGATGTCACTAAAGTTAATCTTAAAGATGGTAACCCAGGGCAACACCCATTGTGATGTCAGGATGATGTTACTAAGGTTAAGCTTAAAGATGGTAACCAAGGACAACACCCATTGTGATGCCAGGAAGAAGATGGTAACTGAGGGGAACACCCATTGTGATATCAGTAGGATGTTGGTAACCCAGGGCATCACTCACTGTAATATCAGGAGGATGTCACTAAGGTTATGCTTAAAGATGGTAACTCAGGGCAACTTGCATTGTGATGTCCAATGGAAATCACTAAGGCTGAGCTTATAGATGATAGCCCAGGGCAACTCCCATTGTGATGGCAGAAGGAAGTCACTAAGGTTAAAGCTAAAGATGGTAAACCAGGACAAAAACCATTGTGATGTCAGGAGGAGTTTACTAAGGTTAAGCTTAAAGATTATAACCCACAGGAACACCCACCTGGGATGTCAAGAGGATGTCACTAAGCTTAAGCTTATAGAGGGTAATACAGGGCAACACACATTGTGATGTCAGGAGGAAGATGTTATCACAGGGCAACACCCATTGTAATGTCCAGAGTAAGTCCCTGGGATTATGTATAAAGATGGTAACCCAGGATAAAACCCATTGTAATGTCAGGAAGAAGTCAGTAATGTTAAGCTTAATGACAGTAATGCTGGGCAACACCCATTAGGATGTCAGGAGGAAGATGGTGATCAGGGTGACACCCATTTTAAGCCTAAACATGGAAGTCACTAATTTTAAGCTTAAACATGGAAAATGAGGACAATGCCTCCTGTTAGGTCAGGAGGAAGATGGTAACCCAGGGCAACATGAATACTGGTGAAAGGAGTAAGCCACTTAGGCTAATGATTTAGATGTTAACCCAAACTAATAGCCATTGTGATGTCGGGTTGAAGAGGTTAACACAGGGCAACTCTGATTGTGGTATCATTAAGAATAGTAACCAAGGGTAACACAAATTTGTACCAAGGTTAAGCTAAAAGATGGTAATCCAGGGCAACACTTATTGTTATGAGAAGAGGAAATCACTAAAGTTAAGCTTATCGACCTTAACCCAGGGGAATACCCATTGTGATGTCAGCAGGAAGACAGTAAGGTTAAGTTTTAAGATGGTAACCCATGGCGACAAACATTGTGGTGTCAGGAGGAAGTCACTAAGGTTAAGCTTAAATATGGTAACTCAGGGTAAAACCCATTGTGATGTACGATGGGAGTCACTAAGGTTAAACCTAAATTTGCTAATCCAAGGTAACACCTATTGTGACCTCAGGAGGAAGATTGTCACACAGGGCAACACCCATTGTGATGTGAAGAGGATGTCACTAATACTAAGCTTAAAGATTGTAACCCAGGGCAAAACTCCTTGTGATGTCAGGAGGAAGATGATAACCCAGGAAAACACCCATTCTGATTTCATTTGGATGTCACTAAGGTTAATGTTAAAGATGGTTACCAAAGGCAACACCCATTGTAATGTCAGGTTGAAGAAGTTAACCCAGGGCAACTCTGATTGTGGTGTCATTACAGATAGTAACCAAGAGTAACACGAATTGTGATGTCAGGTGGAAGAAGGTAACCCAGGGCAACACCCATTGTGATGTTAGGAGGAAGTCACTAAGGTTAAGGATCAAGACAGTAACCCAGGGCAAAACCCACTGTTATGTCAGGAAGAAGATGGTAACCCAGGGAAACACCCATTGCTGTGTCAGAAGGACATCCCTAAGATTAAGCTTAAAAATGGTATTCCAGAGCAACACCCATTGTGATTTCATGAGGATGTCACTTAGGTTAGGCTTAAAGATTTTAAACCAGGGCAACACCCATTAATATGTGAGTAGGTAGTCACTAAACTTAAGCTTAAAGATGGTAACCCATGTCAACAAACATTGTGACGTCAGGAGGAAGATGTTAACCCAAGACAACACCCAATCTGGAATATTGAGGAAGTCACTAAGGATAAATTTAAAGATGGTAACCTAAGGCAACCCCCTTTGTGATGTCAGGAGTAAGATCCTAATTCAGGGAAACACCCATTGTGATGTCATGAGGAAGATGGTAACCCAGGGCAACATGCATTGTGATGTAAGAAGGACATCACTAAGATTACAATTAAAGATGGTAACCCAGAGATACCCCCATTGTGATGTCAGAAAAATGGTAACACAGGGCAACCCCAATTGTGATTTCAGGTGGAAGCCACTAAGATTAACCTTAAAGATGGTAATCCAGGGCAACACACATTGTAGAGTCAGGAGTAGGTCAATAAGGTTAAGCTTGAAGATGGTAACCCAGGTCAACGCCCATTGTGATGTGAGGAGGATGATAGTAACCCATGGCAACAACCATTGTGCTGTCATGAGGTGGATGGTAACCCAGGGCAACACACATTTTGATGTCAGGAGGAAGTCACTAAATTTAACCTGGGTTAGCATCTTTAAACTTAACATTAGTGACTTCCTCCTGATATCACAATGGGTATTACCCAGGGTAACCATCTTTAAGCTTAACCTTAGTGACATTCTCCTGACATCACAACAGTTGTTGTCCCAGGTTACCATCTTCCTCTTCACATTACAATATGCATTGCCCTGGATTACCATATTTGAACTGAACCTTAGTGACTTCCTCCTGATATCACAATGGGTGTTTCCCTGGGTTAACATCTTTAAGCTTAACCTTCGTGACTTCCTCCAGACATGACAATGGGTGGTGCCCTGGGTTACCATCTTTAAGCTTAACCTTAGTGACTTACTCATGACATAACAATGGGTGTTGCCCTAGTTTATCATCTTTAAGATTAACCTTAGTGACTTTCTCCAGACATCACAATGGGTATTGCCCTGGGTTACCTTCTTTAAGCTTAACCTTAGGGACTCCCTCCTGACACCACAATGGGTGTTGCCCTGGGTAACCATCTTCCTCCTCACATCAAAATTGGTATTGTCCTAGGTTCACATCTATAAGCATAACCTTAGTGACATCTTCCTTATATCACAATGGTTGCTTCCCTAGGTTACCATCTTCCTCCTCACATTACAAATAGCGTTGGCCTGGATTACCATATTTAAATTGGACTTAGTGACTTCCTCCTGACACCACACTGGGTGTTGCCCTGGATCATCAACTTTAAGCTTTACTTTAGTGACTCCTAAAATCAAAATTGGTGTTGCCCTGGGTTACAGTATTTAAGCTTAAGCTTAGTAACTTCCTTTCTGACATCACAATGGGTGTTGCCCTGGGTTACCTTTTTAAGATTAAACTTAGTGACTTTCTCCTGACATCACAATGGGTATTGCCCTGGGTACCGTCTTTAGAATTAACCTTAGTGACTTCCTGGTGACATCAAAATTGGTGTTTCCCTTGTTATGTTCTACCTCCTGACATCACAAGGGGTTTTGCCCTGGGTTACAATCTTCCTCCTTAAATCACAAGGAGTGTTGCCCTGGGTTACCATCTTTAAGCTTAACCTTAGTGACTTCCTCCTCACATCACAATGAGTATTGCCCTGGGTTACCATATTTGAACTGGACCTTAGTGATTTCCTCCTGACATCACACTGGGTGTTGCCCAGGTTCACCAACGTTAAGTTTTACCTTAGCAATTTCTTCCAGAAATCACAACTGATGTTCCTGTGGGTTACCAACTTCAAGCTTAAGCTTAGTGACTTCCTTCCTGACATCACAATGGGTGTTTCTCTGGGTTACCAACTTTAAGGTTAAACTTAACGACTTTCTCCTGACATCACAATGGGTATTTCCCTGGGTTACCTTCTTTAAGATTAACTTTAGTGACTTCCTCCTGACATCAAAATGGGTGTTGCCCTTTGTTACGTTCTATCTCCTGACATCACAAGGGGTTTTTCCCTGGGTTATGATCTTCCCAATGAAATCACAAGGGGTGTTACCCTGTGTTACCATCTTTATGCTTAACCTTAGTGACTTCCTCCTGACATCACAATGGTTGTTGCCCTGGGTTACAGTCTTTAAGCTTAGCCTTAGTAACCTCCTCTTGACTTCAGAATGGGTGTTGTCCTAGGTTGCCATCTTTCTCCTGATGTCACAATCATAACCCTGGGTTACCTTCTTTAAGCTTAAACCTACTGACTTCTTCCTGACATCACAATGAGTCTTGCTGATGTCTTCTGACATCACACCTTGTGTTTCTCTGGGTTACCATTTTCCTCCTGACATCACAATGGGTGTTACCCTGGTTTCCCATCTTTAAGCTTAACCTGAACGACTTCCACGTGATACTACAATTTGTGTTGCCCTGGGTTACCATCTTTAATCTTAAACTTAGTGACTTCCTCCTGACATCACAATGGGAATCACCCTGGGTTACCATCTTAAAGCTAAACCTTATTTTATTTATTTATTTATTTATTTATTTTTGTAGAGACAGAGTCTCACTTTATCGCCCTGGGTAGAGTGCCGTGGCGTCACACTGCTCACAGCAACCTCCAGCTCTTAGGCTTAAGCGATTCTCTTGCCTCAGCCTCCCGAGTAGTTAAAGCTAAACCTTATTGACTTCCTCCTGACATCACAATGGTTGTTGCCCTGGGTTACCATAATTAAGCTTAACATTAGTGACTTCCTCCTGACATCAAAATGGGTGTTGCTCTGGGTTACAATCTTCCTCCTGAAATCACAAGAGTTGTTGCCCTGGGTTACTATCTTCACACTTAACATTAGTGATTTCCTCCTGCCATAACAATAGTTGTTGCCCTGGGTTAAGTCTTTCAGCTTAACCTTAGTGACTTCCTCCTGACATCAGAATGGGTGTTGCCCTGGGTTACCATTTTTCTCCTGATGTCACAATTGGTGTAACCCTGGGTTACCTTCTTTAAGCTTAAACTTAGTGACTTCTTCCTGAGATCACAATGAGTGTTGCCCTCGGTGACCATCTTCCTCCTGACATCACATCTTGTGTTTCCCTGGGTCACCATCTTCCTCCTGACATCACAATGTATGTATTCTTGGGTTACCATCTTTAGGCTTAACCTTAGAGACATCCTCCTCACATAATGATGGATGTTACCATGGATTACCATCTTTAAGCTTAACCTGAGTGACTTCCTCCTGACATCACAATGGGTGTTGCTCTGGGTTACCATCTTTAAGCTTCATCTTAATCATTTTCTCCTAAAATCACAATGGGTAGTGCCCTGATTTACCAACTTTAAGCTTAACCTTAGGGATTTCCTCCTGAAATCACAATTGGTATTCCCCTAGGTTACTGTCTTTAAGCTTAAGCTTAGTGACTTCCTCCTGAAGGAGGAATGGGTGTTGCCCTGGATTACCATCTCTAAGGTTAAACTTAGTGACTTTCTCATGACATCACAATGGATATTGCCCTGGGTTAGCATCTTTAAGATTAAAATTAGTGGCTTCTATCTGACATCAAAATGGGTTTTGCCCTGTGTTGCGTTCTTCCTCCTGACATTACAATGGGTGTTGCCCTGGGTTACTGTCTTCCTCCTGATATCACAAAGGGTGTTGCCCTGGGTAACCATCTTTACTTTTAACCTCAGTGACCTCCTCCTGACATCCCAATGAGTGTTGTCTTGGGTTACCGTAATTGAGCTTAATATTAGTGACTGCCTCCTGACATCACAATATGTGTTGTCCTGGTTAAGCTTAAGGATGGTAACCCAGGGCAATCCACATTATGAAGTAATGAGGAAGATGGTAACCTAGGCAAATACCCATTTTGATGTCAGAAGGAAGTCACTAAGGTTAAGCTTTATCATGGTAACCTAGAACTACACCCATTATTACGTGAGGGTAAAGATGGTAACGTGATGTCAGGAAGAAGCCACTAAGATTAAGCTTAAAGATGGTAACTCAGGGCACCACTCATTGTGTACTCAGGAGTAGGTCACTAAGGTTAAACTTAGAGATGGGTAACCAGGGCAATGCCCATTGTGATGCGAGGGGGAAGATGGAAACCCAGGGAACCACTTTAAGCTTAATCTTAGTAACTTCCTCCTGACAACACAACAGGTGTTCACCTAGGTTACAATCTTCATCCTGACATCACAGTGGGTGTTGCCCTGGGTAACCTTCTTTAAGCTAACCTTAGTGACCTAATCCTGACTCCATCTTTAAGCTTAATCTTAGTGGCTTCCTCCTGACATTAAAAATTGTTGTTGCTCCTTGTTACCGTCTTTTTCCTCCCATCATAATGGGTGATCTTAGTGACCTACTCCTGACCCACAATGTGTGTTGCCTTGTATTGCCAACTTTAAGCTTAAACTTAGTGACTTCCTCCTGACATCACAATGGGTATTGCTCTGGTTTAACATCTTTACCCAAGGCAGCACCCATTGTGATTTCAGGAGGTAATCACTAATGTTAAGCTTAAAGATGGTACCCTAGGGCCACACCCATTGTGATGTCAGGAGAAAGTTCTTAAGGTTAAGTTTGAAAATGGTAACCCAGGGAAAAACACATTGTGAACTCAGGAGGAAGATGGGAACCCAGGTCAACACCTGTTGTGACATCAGAAGGAAGTCACTAAGGTAAAGTTTAGGGATGCTAATCCAAGGCAACACCCATTGTGATGTCAGGAGGAAGTCACTAAGTTTAATATTAAAGATGGTAAACCAGAGAGACACCCATTGTGAGGGCAGAGGAAGTCAAGAAGGTAAGGCTTAACAACAGTAACCCAGATAACACCCATTGTGATGTCAGGAGGCAGTTACTAAGGTTAATCTTAAGGATGGTATCCCAGGCCACACCCAATGTGGTGTCAGAAACAGGTCACTAAGGTTAAGCCTAATGACGGTAAGCAAGGTGGACTCCCATTACGATGTCTGGGTAACACATATTATTAAGTCATGAGGAAGATTTTAACCCAGGACAACACCCTTTGTGACATCAGAAGGAAGTCACTAAGGTAAAGCTTAAAGACAGTAACACAGGGTAACACTCATTGTGATGTCAGGAGAAAGTCACTAAGGTTAAGCTTAAAGATGTAACCCAGAGAAACAGCCATTGTGATGTCAGGAGGAAGTCACTGAGTTTAAGCTTAAAAATGGTAACCCAGGGAAAAACCCACTAGGATGCCAGGTGGACGTCACTATGTTTAAGCTTAAAGATGGTAACCTAGGGCAACACCCATTGTGATTTCTGGAGAAAATCACTAAGGTTAAGCTTAAAGAATCTAACAAAGGGCCACACCCGTTGTGATGTCAGGAGGAAGTCAGTAAGGTTGAGCTTAAAAATGAGAATCCAGGGCAACCCATATTGTGAAGGCAGGAGGAAAATGGTAACCCAGGCCAACACACATTTTGATGTCAGTAGGAAGTCACTGAGTTTAAGCTTAAAGATGGCAACCCAGTTCCGCACCTATTGTGACGTCATGAGAAAGTCACTAAGTTTAAGCCTAAAGATGGTAAACAAGGGCAACACCCATTGTGATGTCAGGAGTCTGTCGCTGAGGTTAAGCTTAAAGATGGTAAACCAGAACAACACACATTGTGATGTCAGGAGGACATCAGTAAGGTTAAGCTAAAAGATAGTATCCCAGGACCACACCCAACATGGCATCAGGATGATGTTCCTTAGATTAAGGTTAAAGATGGTAACCTAGGACAGCACCCTCTGTGGCATCAAGAGAACGTCACTGAGGTTAAGATTAAATAGGGTAACCCCAGGCTGCACTCACTGTGGCATTACAATTACATCATTGAGATTAAGCTTAAAGATGGGAACCCACGGCAAAACACACTGTAGTGTCTGGAGGACATCACCGAGGTTAAGCTTAAAGATGGTAACCAAAGGCAGTACCCACTTTCATGTCCGAAGAACGTCACTCAGGTTAAGTTTAAAGATGGCAACCCACGGCATCACCTACTGTAGCATCAGGAGAACATCACTAAGGTTAAGCTTAATGATGGTAATTCAGGGCCCCACCTACTGTGGCGTCAAGAGGACATCACAGAGGTTAAGCTTAATGACAGTAACCCAGTGCTCCAACCACTGTTTCTTCAGATGTACGTCACTGAAGTTAAGTTTCACAATGGTGAAGCTTGAGGACGGTAACCCAGGGATGGTCCCACTGTAGCATCAGGAGGACATCACTGAAGTTAAGCTTTCATAAGGCAGTCTAGGGCCCCATCCCTTTTGTGTCAGGAGGACGTCACTGAGGTTAAGCTTAAAAATGGTAAACCAGGGTAGCACCCACTTGGGCATCATGATGACGTTACTGAGGTTAAGCTTGCAGTCACTGAGGTAAAATTTAACAATGGTAACCCAGGGTAACACCCACGGAAGTGTCAGAAGGATGTCAATGAGGTTAAGCTTAAGGAAGGAAACCCAGGGCCGCACCAACTGTGGCTCCCTCAGGTGGAGGTTACTAAGATTAAGCTTAAAAACTGTCATCCACAGTAGCACCCACTGTGGTTTCAGAAGGATGTCACTGAGGTTAAAGATGGTAACCCAGGGCTGCACACACTGTGTCATCAGGAGTATATCACTGAAGTTAAGCATAAAGACGGTAACCCATAGCCACAACGAATGTGGCAACAATAGGACATCACTGAGTTTGAGCTTAATGATGGTAACCCAGGGAAACACCCCCTATGGTGTCAGAAGGATATCACTGAGATTAAGCTTAATGATGGTGACCCTGGGCAACACCACTGAGTCATCAGGAGGAAGTCACTGAGGTTATTATTAACAATGGTAACCCAGGGTAACATGCACTGTGATGACAGGAGGATGTCACTGAGGTTAAGCATAATGATGGTATCCCAGTTCAACACCCACTGTGACATAAGGAGGACGTCACTTAGGTTAAGCTTAATGATGGTAATCCAGGGCATTACCAGCTGTGAAATCAGGAGGATGTCACTGAGGTTAAGCTTAAACATGGTATCCCATGGCAGCCCCCTCTGTGACATCAGGAAGATGTCACTGATAGTAAGCTTACAGATGAAAACCCAGGGCTGCACTCACTGTGGCATCAGGAGGACGTCACTGAGGTAAAGCTTAAAGATGGTAACCCAGGGCTGCATCCACTGTGGTGTCACAATGACATCACTGCGGTTAAGCTTAACTTTGGTAACCCAGTGCAGCAACCACTGTGACGTCAGAAGGATTTAACTGAGGTTAAGCTTAAAGATGGTAATCCAGGGAAGCACCCACTGCAACGTCAGGATGACATCACTGAGGTTAAGTTTAAAGAGCAAAACCCAGTGTAGCCACCACTGTGGCGTCAGGAGGATGTCACTGAGGTTAAGCTTAATGAGAGTAACTCAGGGCAGCACTGACTATGGTGTGGGGAGGACGTGACTGAGTTTATGCTAAATGACAGTAACCAAGGGCAACACACACTATGGCAACAGAATGACGTCACTGAGGTTAAGCTTAATGCTGGTAACCCACAGCAACATTCACTCTGGTGTCCAAATGATGTCATTGTGGTTAAGTTTAACGAGGGAAATCCAGGGCATCACCCACTGTGGCATCAGGGTGATGTTAATGAGGTTATCCTTAAGGATGGTAACCCAGATTAGCACCCACTGTGGCGTCAGCTGAATGTCTCTGGGGTTAAGCTTGACTTCACTGAAGTTAAGCTTAATGTGGTTACCCAGGGCAACACCCTTAGCAGTGTCACAATGATGTCACTGAGTTTAAGCTTAAGCATGGTAACTTGGGGCAGCACCCAGTGTGGTGTCAGAAGGATGTCACTGATGTTAAGCATAAAGACGGTAACCCAGGGTAGAACCCACTGTGGTGACAGGAGTATGTCAGTAAGTTTAGGCTTAATGGTGCAAACCCAGGTCTGAACCCCTTGTGGCATCAGAACTGTGTCACTGAGGTTATGGTCAAATGCGGTAACTCAGGGCGGCACCGGCTATGGCTTCAGGAGGACATCACTGAGGTAAAGCTTAAAGCTTGGCTACCTTGAAGTTAACCAAGTGTATCACCCACTGTGGTGTCAGGAGGGCATCACTTAGGTTAAGTTCAAAGATGGTAACCAGGGCAGAACCCACTGTAGTGTCAGGAGGACATCACTGAGGTTAAGCTTAAGGACGATGACCCAGGACTCTGCCCACTGTGATGTCAGGAGAATGTCACTGAGATTAAGCTTAACATGGGAACCCAGCGCAGCATTCACATAACGTCTGGAGAACGTGGCTGAGATTAAGCTTAATAAGGTAACCCAGGCCCAAAACTTCTGTGTCATCAGGAGGCCATCACTGAGGTTAATCTTAAATATGTTAATCCAGGGGCCCACCCTACTGTGGTGGCACAAAGAGGTCCCTGAGGTTAAGCTTTACATCACTGAGGTTAATCTTAACAATGGCAACCCTTGAGCAGCACCCATGGTGGCATCAAGATGAGGTAACTGAAGTTTAGCTTAAGGATGATAACCCAGGGTAGGACTAAATGTGGTGTCAGGAGGACATCACTGAGGGTAAGCATAATGACGATAACCCAGGGCCCTACCCACCCTGGCGACAGGAGGATGTCACTGAAGTTAAGCTTAATGAGGGTAACCCATGGCCACACCACCTGTAGTGTCAGAAGGATGTCAGTGAGGTTAAGCTTAAAGGCGGTAACCCATGGTCCCACCCCATGTGGAGTCAGGAGGACATCACTGAGATTAAGCGTAAAGACTGTAACCCAGGGCAGCACCCATTGTGATTTCAGGATAAAGTCACGAAGGTTAATATTAAATGTGGTAACCCAGGGCAACAGCCATTCTGAAGTTAAAACGATGATGGCAACCCACGGTCACACTCATTGTGATATCTGGAGTAGTTCACGAAGGTTAGGATTAAAGATGGTAACTCAAGGCAACAGACATTGTGATTTTAAGAGGAAGATGGTAACCCAAGGCAACACCCTTTGTGGTATGAAGCAGACGTCACTAGCTTTAAGCTTAAAGATTGCAATCTTGGGCAACACCTGTTGTGATGTCAGGAGGAAGAATGTAACCCAAGGCAACATCCACTGTTGTGTCAGGATGAAGTCACTAAAGTTAAGCTTGAAGACAGTAACCCATGGCAACACCCATTGTGATGTCAGGAGGAAATCATTAAGATTAAGCTTAAAAATGGTAACCCAGGGCAGCAGCCACTGTGGTGTCAGGAGTACGTCACAGAGGTTAAGCTTATCGATCGTAACCGAGGGTAGCGCTCATTGAGATATCAGTAGGAATATGGTAACCAAGAGCAACACCAATTATGGTGTCAGGAAGAAGTCACTAAGGTTAAGCTTAAAGATGGTACCCAGGCAACATGAACTGTGGTGTCAGGATGAGGTCACTGAGGTTACCCTTTTTTAAATTTTAATTTGATTTTTTTTATTAAATCATAGCTGTGTACATTAGTGCAATCATTGGGTACACTGTCTGGGCTTCATATATAATCTGAAATATTTTCATCCAACTGTTCAACATAATCTTCATGGGATTTTCTCATTTATTGTGTGAAAACATTTGTGTTCTGCATTTAGTAGGTTTCACTGGTCCCTTCTAAGAGGCACCATAAGTGTGATCCCACCATTTAACCTCTCTCCACCCACACTCCTCTCCCCTGGTACACTTAATGCAGGTAGCCCAAGGCAGCACCAACTGTGGTGTCTGGATTGCATCACTGAGTTTAAGCTTAACGCTAGTAACCCAGGGAAGCACCCCCTGTGGCATCATGAGGACGTCACTGAATTTAAGCTTAATGATGGTAACAGAGGGCAGCATGCGCTGTGACATCAGAAGGATGTCCCTGAGGTTAAGCTTAAAGCTGGTAACCTAGGGCAGCACCAATTGTGACATCAGGAGGACCTCACTGATGTTAAACTTAAAGACCAAAACACATGGGAGCAACCAATGTGGCATCAGGAGGACATCAATGAGGTAAAGTTTAACAATGGTAACCAAGGTCAGCACCCACTCTAGAGTCAGGACGACAACACTGAGTTTAAGCTTAATGATAGTAACCCTGGGCATCACCAACTGTAGTGTCAGGAGGATGTTACTGAGGTTGAGCTTAATGATGGTAACCTAGAGCAACACCCACTGTGGGTTCACGATGATGTCACTGAGATTAAGCCTAACAACAGTAACTCAGGGCAGCACTCACTGTGACCCCAATCAGGTTAAGATTAATGATGGAAACCCAGTGAAGCACTCACTATGACGTAAGGAGGACATCACTGATCTTAAGCTTAACGATGGTAACCCAGGGCAACACCCACTATAGTGTCAGGATGACATCACTGAGATAGAGCTTAATGACAATAACCCAGGAGATCACCTGCTGTGGAGTCAACAGGACTTCAGGGAGCATAAGCTTAAGGACGGTAACCCAGGCCAGCACCCACTGTGGCAAATGTAGGAGGTCACTGATGGCAAGCTTAATGGTGGTTGCCCAAGGTAATACCCCCTGGGGAATCAGGAGGAAGTCATTGAGGTTAACTTTAACAACAGTAACCCAGAGCAACATTCACTATGATGTCAGGACATCACTAAGGTTAAGCTTAAGGATGGTAACCTTGGGAAATCCCCAACGTGATGTCAGGAGGACTTCACTTAGGTTAAGATTAATGACAGTAACCCAGGGCAACACTCATTGTGATGTCAAGAGGAAAAATATAACCCAGTGCAAAACCCATTGTGATGTCAGGTGGAAGAATGTAACCCAGGGAAACACCCTTTTTTGTGTCAGGAGGAAACCTCTAAGGTATAAACTTAAAGATGGCAACTCAGGACAACAACCATTGTGATGTCAGGAGAAAGACGTTAAGATTAAGCTTAAAGATGGTAACCTAAGGCAGCACCCACTGTGTTGTTAGGATGAAGCAACAGAGATTGAGCTTATCTTTGGTCACCCAGGGCAACACCCATTGTGAAGTCAGGAGGACGTCACTGAGATTAAGCTTAAGGATCAAAGCCCAGGGAAGCAACTGCTGTGGCGTCAGGAGGACGTCACTGAGGTAAGGTTTAACAACAGTAACCCAGGGCAGCACTCACTGTGGTATCAGGAGGACATCACTGAGGTGACACCTAATGACAGAAACCCAGGGCAACACCTGTTGTGGCATCAGGAGAACGTCACTGAGGTTAAACTTAAGGATGATAACCCAGGGCAACAGAAGCTGTGGCAATCACAATAATGTCACTGAGGTTGAGTACAACAAAGGTAACCCAGGGCACCACTCACTGTGGAATCACCAGGACATCACTAATGTTGAGCTTAATGATGGTAACACAGGATAGCATCCACTATGGCACCACGAGGACTTCTCTGTGGTTAAGCTTAAATACATTAACCCATGGCCACATTTACTCTGGCACCAGGATGACATCACTGAGGATAAGCTTATCAACAGAAACCCAGTGCTGCACCCTCTGTGGCATCAGGAGGAAATCACTAAGGTTAAGATTAAAGAAAGTAATCAAGGGTAACATCCACTTTGGTGTAAAGAGGACGTTACCGAGCTTTAGCTTAAAAATGTTAACAAAGAAAAAAAAATGTTAACAAAGGGCTGCACCCACTGTGACATCAAAAGGACATCATTGAGGTAAAGCTTAAATACAAAACCCAGTGCCACAACTCCTGTGGCATCAGGACTATGTCAGTAAGGTTAAGATTAATGATGGTAACCCAGGATAGCAACCAAAGTAGTCCCTGAGGTTAAGCTTAAATATGGTAATGCAGGGCAGCACCCATTGTGTTGTCAGGAGGAAGTCACTAAGGTTAAGATTCACAACAATAACTCAGAGAAACTTTCATTGTGGTGTTAGGAGGATGTCAAGGAGGTTAAGATTAAAGATGGTGACTGAAGTTAGCATCCACTGTAGTGTCAGGCTTAAGTCACTGAGGTTAAGTATAAAGATGGTAACCCAGGGCAACACCCATTTGGATGTGAGGACAAAGATCGTAACCCGGGGCAACACTGATTGTGATGTCAGGACTAAGATGGTACCCCATGTCAACATTCATTGTCATATCACCAGGATGTCAATAAGTTTAAGCTTATTGATGGTAACTCAGGGCAACAGACATTGTGGTCTCAGGAGGAAGATGATAACCCAGGGCAACACCCATTGTTGTGTGAGGCAGAAGTCATTAATGTTAAGCTTAAAGACTGCAACCCAGGGCAACTCCCATTGTGATGTCAGTAAGATGAATGTAACCAAGGGCAAAACCCATTGTTGTGTCAGGAGGAATTCTCTAAGGTATAAACTTATAGATGAGAACCCAGGGAAAAACCCATTGTGATTTCATAAGGAAGTCACTAAGATTAAGCTTAAAGATGGTAACCTAGTGCAACACCCAGTGTGGTATCAGGAGAATGTCACAGAGGTTAAGCTAATTGATGGTAACCCAGGGCAAGACCTATTGTGATGTCAGGAGGAATATGGTAACCCAGAGCAACACTAATTATGGTGACAGGAAGAAGACACTAAGGTTAAGCTTTAAGATGATGACCCATGGCAAAGCCCACTGTGTAGTCAGGATTATGGCAGTGAGGTTAAGTTTAATGCCAGGAACCCTGGTCAGCACTGACTGTGGCATCATAAGGACATCACTGAGGTTGAGCTTAAAGATGGTAGCCCAGGGCAACACCCAAAGTGATTTCAGAAGGATACCCCTGAGATTAAGCTTAAAGACAGTAACCCAAGGCCACACCACTATGAGGTCAGGATGACTTCACTGAGGTTAAGCTTAAAGACCAAAACCCAGGGCAGAAATCACCAGGAGAACATCACTGAGGTAAACCTTAACAATAGTAACCCAGGGCAACACCCATTGTGGCATCAGGAGGTCATTACTGAAATTAAGCTTTACGATGGTAACCCAGGGCAAAAACACTGTTGTGTGTGGAGGACCTCAATGAGGTTAAGCTAAATGTTGGTAACCCTGGGCAACACTCTCTGTGGCCTCAGGAGGATGTCACCAAGGTTAAACTTCATGATGGAAATCAAGGATAACACTTGCTGTGGCTTCAGGAGGACTTCACTGATGTTAAGCTTAAGGATCTTAATCCAGGGCAACATCCCCTATGAATTAGGAGGATGACACTGAGTTTAAGCTTAAAGATGGTAACCTAGGGCAAAACCCACTGTGATGTAAGGAGGACATCACCAACGTTAAGTGTAAGGATGGTAACCAAGGACAACACCAACTGTGGTGTCAGAAGGATGACACTGAGGTTAAGTTTAAAGATGGTAACCAAGGCAACACCCATTGTGATGTCAGCAGGATGTCACTAAGGTTAAGCTGAAAGATGGTAACCCAGGGCAACACCCATTGTTATGACAGGAGGAAGATGGTAACACAGTAAAATACTCCTTGTGATTTCAGGAGGAAGATTGTAACTCAGTGCAACACCCCTTGTGATGTCAGCAGGTAAAACGTAAAAAAGGGCAACATCCATTTTGATGTCAGGATGAAGTCACTAAGGTTAATCTTAAATAATAGTAACACAGGGAAACAACCATTGTGATATCAAGAGGAAGTCACTAAGGTTTAGCTTTAAGAAGGTAATCCAGGGCAATTCCCATTGTGATGTCAGTTGGAAATAACTAAGCTTACACTTAAAGATAGTATCCCAGGGCAACACTCATTGTGATATCATGAGGAAGTCGTTCAGGTTAGGCTTAAAGATGGGAAACCAGGGCAACACCCATTGTGATGTCAGGACAAAGATAAGCACAAGGTATGATGTCAGGAGGAAGATGGTAACCACAGGCAACACCCATTGTGATGTCAGGAAGAAGTCACCAAGTTTAAGCTTATAGAGGGTAACCCAGGGTTATGATTGTAACATCAGGAGAAACATGGTAACCCAGGGCAACACCTGTTCTGATGTCAGGAGGAAGTAACTAAGGTTAAGCTTAAAGACTGTAACCCAGGTCAACAACCATTGTGATGTCAGGAGGAAGTCTCTAAGGTTAAGCATAAAGATGATAACCCAGGGGAACACCCCTTGTGATTTCAGGAGGATGATCGTAACCCAGGGAAACACCCCTTGTGATGTCATGAGATAGAACGTAACAAAGGGCAACACCCATTTTGATTTCAGGAGGAAGTTACTAAGGTAAATCTTAAAGATGGTGACCCAGGTCAACACCCGTTGTGATGTCAGGATAAAGTCACGAAGTTTATCCTTAAAGATGGTACCCCAGGGCAACGCCCATTCTGATGTCTGGAAGTAACTCACTAGGCTTAAGCTTAAAGATGTTAACCCAGGGCAACACCAATTGTGATTTCAGGAGGAAAAGCTTAAAGTTGGTAAACCAGGGCAACACCCAGTGTGATGTGAGGAGGAAGTCCCTAAGGTCCAGTTTAAATATGGTAACCCAGGACAATTCTCATTGTGATGTGAGGAGGAGGATGGTAACCTAGGGCTACAACCATTCTGATATCAGGAGGATGCCACTAAGGTTATACTTAAATATGATAACCCCAGGCAACACCCATTGTAATATCAGGAGGAAGTTAGTAAGATTAAACTTAAACATGATAACCCAGGGCAAAACCCATTGAGATGTCAGGAGGAAGTCACTAATGTTAAGCTTAAATATGGTAACCCAGGGCAACAACTATTGTGATATCAGGAGGAAGTCACTAAGGTTTAGCTTTAAGATGGTAACACAGCTCAACTCCCATTGTGATGTCAGGAGGAAGTCACTAAGCTTAAGCTTAAAGATGGTAACCCAGGGTAACACACATTGTGATGTCAGGAGGAAGTCACTAAGGTTAAGCTTACAGATGCGAATCCAGGGCAACACCCATTCGGATGTGAGGAGAAGGATGGTAATCCAGGGCCATACCCATTGTGGTGTCAGGACAAAGTCCCTAAGGTTAAACATACAGACCGTAACCAAGGGCAACACCCATTGTGATGTCTGGAGAAACTCACTAAGGGTAATCTTAAAGATGATAAACTAGGG
Organism: Arctocebus calabarensis; assembly: GCA_963573935.1. Lineage (NCBI taxonomy): Eukaryota > Metazoa > Chordata > Mammalia > Primates > Lorisidae > Arctocebus > Arctocebus calabarensis. The sequence goes on along the minus strand of CAUYON010006140.1, from coordinate 16,163 downwards.
CAACACCCATGTTATGTAAGTAGGCAGTCACTAAGGTTAAGCTTAAATATGGTAACCCAGTGCAACACCCATTGTCATGTCAGGTGGAAGTCACTAAGTTTAAGTTCAAAGATGATAACCCAGGGTTACACCCATTGTGATGTCAGGAAAATGATTGTAACAGAGGACTACACTCACTGTGATGTCAGGAGGAAGTCACACAGTTTAAGCTTAAAGTTGTTAATCCAGGGAAACACCCATTTTTATGTCAGGAGGAAGTCACTAAAGTTCAGTTTAAATACGGTAATGCAGGGAAAAACCCATTTTGATGTGAAGAGGAAGATGGTAACCTAGGGCAACAACCATTGTGTTGTCAGGAGAATGTCACTGAGGTTAAGCTTTAAGATAGTAAACCAGGGAAACACCCATTGTGATGTCAAGAGTAAGTCACTAAGGTTAAGCTTAAAGATGGTAACCAAGGGCAACACCCATTGTGATGTCACGAGGAAGTCATTCAGGTTAGGCTTAAAGATGGTGACCCAGGCCAACACCCAGTGTGATGTCAGGATCAACTCACTTAGGTTAAGCTGAAAGATGTTCACCCAGGGCAATGCCCATTGTGATGTCAGGAGGATGTCACTAAAGTAAAGCAGAAAGACGGTGCCCCAGAGCGACACCCAATTTCAATTCAGGAGGAATACAGTAAGATTAAGCTTAATTATGGTAACCCAGGGGAACACCCACTGTGATGACAGGTGGAAGTCACAAGGTTAAGGTTAAAGATAGAATTCTAGTGCAAAACCAATTGTGATGTCAGGAGAAAGTCACAAAGGTCGAGTTCATGTATGGTAACCCAAGGTAAAAAACATTGTAATTTCAGGACAAACATGGTAACCCAGGGCAACTCCCATTGTGGTGAGAGGAGGAAGTTACTAAGGTTAAGCTTAAAGATTGTAACCCAGGCCAACACCCATGGTCACCTCAAGAGGAAGTCACTAAAGTTAAGCTTAAAGATGGTAACCCAGGGCAACACCCATTGTGATGACTGGAGGAATTCACTAAATTTAAGCTTAAAGATGGTAACCCTGGGCAAAACCCATTGTGATATCAGGAGGAATTCACTAATATTAAGCTTAAAGATGGTAACCCAGGGTAAATTTAGTGATTTCCTCCTGAAGTCACACTGGGTGTTGCCCTAGGTTTCCATCTACCTCTTGACGTGACAATGGTTGTTGCCCTGGGTTACCATCTTCCTCCTCACATCACAATGGGTGTTCACCTGGGTTACCATCTTTAAGCTTAACCTTAGTGGCCTACTTCTGACACCACAATGTTTGTTGCTCTGGGTTATCATCTTTAAGGATAATCTTAGTGTCTTCCTCCTGACATCACAATTGGTGTTGCCTGCATTACCATCTTGTTTCTGACATCAGAATGTGGTTATCTCTGGGTTACCATCTTTAAATGTAACCTTAGTGGCATCCTCCTTACATCACAATGCGGGTTGCCCTGGGTTACCATCTTCCTCATCACATCACAATGGGTGATTCCCTAGGTTACCATCTTTAAATTTAACATTAGTGACTTTTTCCTTACTCCAGAGTGGGTGTTGGCCTGGGTTAACATCATCCTCCTGACATCACAATGTTTGTTGACCTGGGTTACCGTCTTTAAGCTTAAGGTTAGTGACTCCTACTCACATAATAATGGGTGTTGCCCTGCTTTTCCATCTTTAAGATTAACCTTAGTGACTTCCTCATGACATCACAATGGGTGTTGCCCTCAGTTACCATCTTTAGGCTTAACCATAGTGACTTACTTCTGATGTCACAATGGGGGTTAATCTGCATTACCATCTTCCTCTTGACTTCACAATGTGAGTTGCTCTGACTCAACATTTTTCAGGTTAACCTCACTGACGTCCTCCTGACATCAAAATGTGTGTGGCCCTGTGTTACCGTCTTTAAGGTTAACCTTAGTGAATTTTTCCTGAAATCCCAAAGCGTGTTGCACTGGTTTACTGTCTTTAAGCTTAACGTCAGTGACTTCCTCCTGACTTCCTTCCTCCTCCTGAGTGTTGGCCTAGCTTACCATCTTTAATATTAAATGGAGTAATGTCCTCCTGACATCCCAGTGGGTATATCCGTGGGTTACAATCTTTAAGATTAAACATAGTGACTTACTCCTGACATCACAATGGGTGTTCCCCTGCGTTACTGTCTTAAGCTTACCCTTAGTGACTTCCTCCTGACATCACAATGAGCAAATACCTTGGTTACAATCTTTACTTAACTTTAGTGATTTCCTCCTCACATTACAAGAGTTCTTGCCCTGGATGACCGTCTTCCTCCTGACATTACAATGGGTGTAGCCCTGGGGTTACCATTTTTAAGATTAACCTTAGTGACATATTCCTGTCATAACTATGAGTGTGGACCTGAAACACCATCTTTAACCTTAACCTCACTGACTTTCTCCTGACATTACAATGGATATTGCCCTGGGTCGACCATCTTCCTCCTGACATCTCAAAGTTTGTTGTCGTGGGTTACCATCTTTAAGATTAACCTTAGTGACTTTCTCCTGACATCAAACTGGTTTTTGCAGTGTGTTACCCTGTTTAAGATTAACTTAGTGACTTCCTACTGACATCACAATGGGTGTTGCCCTGGAATACCATCTTTAAGCTTACCCTTAGGGACTTCCTCCTGACACCACATTGGGTGTTTCCCTGGGTTACAATCTTCTTCCTGACATCACAGTGAGTGCAGTGAGTGATGGCCTGGGTTACGGTCTTGACACTTAACCATAGTGACCTCCTCCTGTCATCCAAATGGATGCTGCCCTGGGTTACCTTCTTTCTCCTGATATCACAATTTGTGTTACCCTTGGTTACTATCCTTAAGTTTAACCTTAGTGACTTCTTAATGACACCACAATGGGAGTTGCCCTGGGTTAAGATCTTCCTCCTGAAATCACAATGGGTGTTGCCCTTGGTAACCATATTTAAGCTTAACCTTAGTCATGTCCAAATGAAATCAGAATGGGTGTTGCCCTGGGTTACCCTCTTCCTCCTGGAATCACATGGAGTTTTGCCCTGGGTTACCATCTTTAAGCTTAATATTAGTGACATCCTCCTCACATCACAATGGATGTTGCCCTGTGCAACAATCTTCCTCCTGAGGTCACAATGGGTGTGGCCCTGGATTACCATATTTAGGCTTAACCTTAGTCATGTCCTCCTGACATCACAATGGGTTTTACCATGGGTCACCATCTTTAAGTTTAACCTTAGTGACTTCCTCTTGACATCACAATGTGTTTTGCTCTGGATTACCATCTTTAAGCTTATCCTTATTGACATTCTCCTGACATCACAATGGGGGTTTCCCTGGGTTACCATCTTAAAGCTTAACCTTAGTGACTGCCTCCTGACATCACAATGGGTATTCCCCTGGGTTACCATCTTTAAGCTTTAACTTAGTGATTTCCTCCGCTCGTAACAATGAGTGTTGCCCTGGGTTACCATTTTTAAGCTTCACCTTGGTAACATCCTCGACACATCACAATGGCTGTTACTTTGGATTACCATTTTTAACCTAGCCTTAGTGGATTACTCCTTTCACCACTATAGGTGTTGCCTTTGGTTACCATGTTCTTCTTTACCTAACAAGAGGTATTGCCCTGGGTTACCATGTGTAAATTTAAAATTAGTGACTTCCTCTAGACACCACAATGGGTGTTGCCCTGGTCACTCTATTCCTCCTGACATCCCATTGGATGTTGCCCTGCATTACTGTCATTAAGCTTAACCTTACTGACTTCCTCCTGACATCACCATGGGTGTTATCCTGGGTTACCATCTTTAAACATAAGGCTAGTGACTTACTCTTGACATCACAATGTTTGTTGAACTGCATTAACATCTTCCTCCTGACATCACAATGTGTGTTGGCCTGTATTACCCTCTTTAAACTTAAGCTTAGTGACATCCTCTTGACATCCCAAGAGGTGTTTCCATGGGTTATCACCTTTAAGCTTAACCCTAGTGAAGTCCTCCTGACATCACAATGACTTTTGTTATTGGTTTGCCATCTTTAAGCTGGTTTACCATCTTTAAGCTTAAATTAAGTGACTTCCTTCAGACATCACAATGAGAGTTGCCCTGGGGTACCATCTTTAAGCTAAATCTTAGTGACATCCTCCTGATATGACAATGATTGATGCCCTGGGTTACCATCTTCCTCCTGACTTTACAATGGGTGAACCCTTCAGTTACCATCTCCTTCCGGACATCATAATGAGTGTTGTCCTTGGTTACCATCATTACGCTTAACCTTAGTAACATCATCCTGACATCACAATGGGTGTTGCCCTGGGTTACCTTCTTTAATTTTAACCTTAGTGACATCCTCCTGACATCACAAATGGCAGTTGCCCTGGGTTACCATCATTAAGCTTAACCTTACTGACTTCCTCCTGACATAAGAATGGGTGTTGCCCTTGGTTACCATTTTTAAACTTAACCTTTGTTATTTCCTCCTGAGATCACAATGGATTTTGTCCTAGGGTACCATCTTTAATCTCAACCTTAGTGACTTTCTCCTGCCATCACAATGGGTGATGCCCTAGGGTACCATGTTCCTCCTGACATCACAATGGGTGTTGCCCTCGGGTACTGTCTTTAAGCTTAACCCGATTGACGTACTCCTGATGCTATAGTGGGTGCTGCCCTGTGTTAACAACTTTAGCTTAAACTCAGTGACATCCCCCAGATGCCACAGGGAGATGCAGCCCTGCTTTACCATCATTAGGCTTAACCTCAGTGACATCACATTAGGTGCTGCCCTCGGTTACCATCTTTAAGGTAAACCTCAGTGACATCCTCCTGAGGACACAGTGTGTGCAGCCCTGGATTACCGTCATTAAGCTTAACCTGAAGGACGTTCTCCATATACCACAGTCCATGTTGTGCTTGGTGAAGACAGCTAAATTTAACGTCAGTGACGTCCTCCTGACTCCACAGAGTGTGTAGCCCTGAATTTCCATCTATAAGCTTAACCTCAGTAATGTCATCATGATGCCACAGTGGGTGTTGCACTGCATTACCATCCTTAAGCTTAACATCAGTGACAGCCTTCTGAAGCCACAGTGAGTGTTATCATGGTTTACCATCATTAAACTTAACCCCCGTGACATCCTCCTGATTACACAGGGGGTATTGCCCTGGATTAACATTGTTAAGATTAACTTCAGTGAGGTCCTCCTGAAGCCACAGCCAGTGTTGCGCTTGTTTACCATTGTAAATCTTAACCTCAGGGAAGTCCTCCTGACGACACAATAAGTGTTGCCCTTGGTTACTTTCTTTAAGCTTAAATTCCGTGATGCTCTCCTGAAGTCACAGTGGGTTTTGCCCTGGGTTACTGTCTTTAAGCTTAATATGAGCGACGACTATATGACGTCACAGTGGAATTTTCCGTTGGTTACCATGTTTTAGCTTAGCCTCAGTGACATCCTTTTGAAGTCAAAGTGAGTTTTGCCCTAGTTTACCATCTTTAACCTGAACTTTCACGATTTCCTCATGACGTCAAGTAGGTTTTGTGCTGGGTTACCATCTTTAAGCTTAACTTCAGTGACGTCCCCCTGACGTCAGTACGTTTTGCCCTGGGTTACCATCTTTAAACTTAATGTTAGTGATGTCCTTTTGACCCCACAGGGGATTTTTGCCTTGTGTACTGTCTTTTTGCTTAGCCTCAGTGACGTTCTTTTGACCTCACAGTGGGTTTTTCCCGTGGTTTCTGTCTCTTACCTTAACCTCAGTGACGTCTTCCTGAGGTCACAGTGGGTGTTGCTCTAGGTTGCCATCTTTAAGCTTAGAGTCAGTGACGTTCTTTTGGTTTCACTGAGGGTTTTTCCTGTGGTTGCCCTGTTTTAGCTTAACCTTAATGATGTCTTCCTGACATCACAGTGGGTGTTGCCCTGGGTTACCATCTTTAAGCTAAACCTCATGGACTTCCTCCTGACATCACAGTGGGTTTTTCCCTGGGTTACTGTCTTTAAGCTTAACCTCAATGATGTCTTTTTGACTTCACAGTGTGTTTTACCATGGATACTATCTTTTAGCTTACCCTCAGTGACATTCCTTTGATGTCACAGTGGGTATTTCCCGTGGTTACCATCTTTAATATTAATCTCAGTGACGTTCTCCTGATGTCACTGTGACCTTTGCTCTGGGTTACCATCTGTAAGCTTAACCACCATGACTACCTCCTGAACTATATCTGTTTTGCCCTGGGTTACCATCTTTAAGCTTAACATCTATCACAGTGGGTGTGTCCTGGGTTACCTTCCTTAAGCTGAACCTCAGTGACATCCTTATGACATCACAGTGGGTGTTGCCCAGGGTTATTGCCTTTAAGCTTAACCTCAGTGACGTCTTTTTGACTTCACAGTGGGGTTTTCTCTTGGTTACTGTCATTTAGCTTAATCTCAATGATGTCCTCTTGACCTCACAGTAGGTTTTGCATGGAGTTACCATCTTTAAGCTCAAAGGCAGTGATGTCCTCTTAACGTCACACTTGGTGCTGCCCTGGGTACCATCCTTAAGGTTAACTTCAGTGAGATCCTCCTGAATTCACAGTGTGTTTTGCCTGGGCTTACCGTCTTTAAGCTTAACCTCATTGTTCTCCCCCTGATCCCACAGAGGGTGTTGCCCTGGGATACCATCTTTAAGCTTAACCTCCATGTTGTCCTCTTGAAGTCACAGTGGGTTTTGACCTGGGTTACTGTCTTTAAGCTTAACTTCAATGACGTCTTTTTGATGTTAAAGTGGGTTTTGACCTGGTTTACCATCTTGAACTTAACCTTGATGATGTCTTCATTACATTAATGTGGCTATTGCCCTGGGATACTATCTTTAAGCTTAAAATCAGTGACATCCTAATTACCTCACAGTACATTTTGCGCTGGGTTACCATCTTTATGCTTAACCTCAGTAACATCCTTTTACATCACAGTGGGCATTTCCCTGTTTACTTTCTTTTAGCTTAGCCTAAGTGACGTTCTTTTGACGTCACAGTGGGTTTGTCCTTTGGTTACCGTCTTTAATCTTAATCTCAGTGACATCCTCTGACGTCATAGTGAGTGTTGACATGGGTTACCATCTCTAAGCTTAACGTTCATGATGTCCTCCTCACGTGACAGTGGGTTTTCCCTGGGTTATCATCTTTAAGCTTAACCTCATTGATGTCCTCCTGAGGTCACAGTGGGATTTCCTCTGGGTTCCTATCTTTAAGCCTAATCTAATTGACGTCCTCCTGATGTCACAGTGGGTTTTACCCTGTGTTACTGTCTTTAAGCTTAACCTCAGTGACATCCTTCTGACATCACAGTGGAGTTTACCCTTACTTACTGTCGTTAAGCTTCACCTCCTTGACTTCCTGTTGACCTCATAGTGGGTATTGCTCCAGGTTATCGTTGCTAAGCTTAACATCCTTGATGTCCTAGTGACAAGACAGTGGGTGTTGCCCTTGGTTATCGTCTTTAAGCACATCCTCATTGACGTCTTACTGATGTCACACTCGGTGTTACCTTGAGTTACCATCTTTAAGCTTAACTTCTGTGCTGGCCTCCTGAAATCACAGTGGGTTTTACCCTGGGTTACTGTTTTTAAGCTTCACCTGATGTTCTTTTGACATCACAGAGGGTTATTCCCTTGGTTACCATCTTTTAACTGAGCCTCAATAACGTTCTTTTGACATACTGTCAGTTTTTGCCTTGGCTACCATCATTAATCAGTCTCACTGACATCCTCCTGGTGTCACAGTGGGTTTTGCCTGCGGTTACCATCTTTTTTTTTTTATAATTTTATTGAATCATAATTGTGTACATTGGTGCAATCATAGGTCACAATGTGCTTCATATACATTCAGAAATATTTTGATCGTACTGTTACAGATAGCCTTCATGGCATTTTCTTAATCACGATATAAAGACATTGATGTCCTCCTGAAGTCACAGTGGGTTTTGCCCTAGTTTACCATCTTTAAGCTTTACTTTCATGATGTCCTCATGATGTCACAGTGGATTTGGCGCTGGGTTACCTGGTTTAAGCTTAGCCTCAGTGACATCCTCCTGACCTCCCAGTACGTTTTGCCCTGGATTACAATTTTTAAGCTTAACCTCAGTGACATTCCTTAGACGTTGCAGTGGGTATTTCCCTTATTTACCATCTTTTAGCTTAGCCTCATTGATGTTATTTTGATGTCACAGTGGGTTTTTCCCTTGGTTGCCATCTTTTAGCTTCACCTCAGTGATGTCTTCCTGAGGTCACATTGGGTTTTGCCCTGGGTTACCATCTTTAAGCATAACCTCCGTGACTTCCTTCTGATGCCACAGTGGTAGTTGCCCTGAGCTACCACCATTAAGCTTAACTTCAGTGATGTCATCATGTCTCCATAGTGGCCATTGGCCAGAGTTACCATCCCTAAGCTTAGCCTCATTGACATCATCAATGCAACAGTGGGTGTAGCCCTGGGTATCAACTTTAGGCTTAACCTCATTGATGTCATTGTGACACAACATGGGTATAGCTCTGGGTTAATATCATTAAGGTTAACCTCAGTGACATCATCATGACGCTACCATGGATGTTGTCTTGGGTTACAATTGTTATGCTCAACTTCATTGCCATCATTGTGACACCACAGTGGGTGTTGTCCTGGGTTCCCATAGTTAAGCTTACATTCAGTGACATCATCATGATGCCACAGTGGGTGTTGCCCTGGGCTACCATTGTTAAGCCTAAACTTAGTGATGTGTTCCTCATAGTTCAGTGGGTGTTGTCGTGGATTCCCATCGTGAAGCTTAATGTCAGTGATGTCCTACTGATCCTGCAGTGGGTGTTGCCCTGTGTTACTGCCTTTAACCTTAAACCAGAGATGTCCTGATGATAGCACAGTGTGTCTTCTCCTGATTTACCACCTTTAAGCTTAACCTCAGTGGGATCTTTTTGACGTCACGGTGGGTTTTTCCCTTGGTTACTGTGTATTAACTTAGCCTCCATGATGTTCTTTTGATGTCACAGTGGGTTTTTTCCTGGGTTACCATCTTTAATCTTAATCTCAGTGATGTCCTCCTGATGTTGCAGTGGGTTTTGTCCTGGGTTACCATCTTTAAGCTCAACCTCAGTGACATCCTTTCCACGTCACAGTGGGTTATTTGCTTGGTTACCATCTTTTAGCTTAACCTCAGTGATGTTTTCCTTATATCACAATGTGTGTTGCCATGAGTTACCAGTTTTACACTTAACTTCAGTGAATTCTTCCTGATATCACCATGTGTATTTTCCTGGGTTACCGTCTTCCCCATGACATCACAATAGATGTTGCCCTCGGTTAACAATTTCCTTCTGAAATCACAATGTATGTTGCCCATTGTTACCATCTTTAGGCTTAATATTAGTGATTTCCTCCTGACCTCCTGACATCGCAATGGAGTGTCGCCTCTCTTCTTCCTGACATTACAATTAGTGTTGCCCTGGGTTACCTAACTCTTTCTAACATCACAATGGGTGTTCCCCTGTGTTACCATCTTTAAGCTTAACCTTATTGACATCATCATGACACCACATGGGCATTGCTGTGGGTTACCATCTTCTTCCTGACATCACAATTGGTTTCCCTGGGTTATTATGTTTATTCTTAACCTTAGACACTTCCTCCTGACACTACAATTGTTGTTGCCCTGGGTTACCATCTATAAGCTTAAACTTAGTGGCTTCCTTCTGAATTACAGTGGATGTTGCCTTTAGTTACCCTCTTTAAGCTTAACCTTAGTGACATTCTCCTAACATCACAATGGTTTTTCCCCTGGGTTATCATCTTTAAGCTTAACTTTAGTGATTTTCTCCTGACATCACAGTGGGTGCTGACCTGTGTTATCATCTTCCTACTGACATCACAATGAATGTGGCTCAGTGTTACTGTTGTTAAGCTTAACCTTAGTGACTTCCTCTTGACACAACAATCGAGGTTGCCCTGGGTTACCATCTTTAAACTTAATCTTAGTGATTTTTTTCTGGACATCACAATGGATGTTGCCCTGGGATATCATCTTCCTCCTAACACCAGAAGAGGCGTTTGCCCTGGGTTACCGTGTTTAAGCTTAACCTTAGTGATTTCTTCCAGACATCATAATGGGTGTTGCCCTTGGTTACCATCTTCCTCCTGATGTCACAATAGGTATTGCCCTCAGTTACTGTCTTTAACCTTCACCTTAGTGACTTCCTCCTGACACCACTAAGGGTTTTGCACTGTGTTACCATCTTCCTCTTGACATCACAATGGGTGTTTCACTTTGATTACATTTTAATGCTTAACCTGAGTGACATCCTCCTCATATTACAATGGTCTTTGCCCTGGGTTACTATCTACTTCCTGACATCCCAATGAATGTTGTTCTGGCTTATCATATTGCTCATGACATAAGAATGTTTATTGCCGTGGGTTACCATCTTAAAGCTTAACCTTAGTGTGTTCGTCCTGACATCACAATGATTGTTGCCCTGTGTTACCACCTTAAGGTTAATCTCAGTGACTTCCTCCTGACAACGGATGTTGCCCTGGGTTACCATCTTTAAGCTTAATCATATTGACTTCCTCCTGATAACCCAATGAGTGTTGCCTTGTGTTACCATCTTTTAAGCTCATACGTTAGTGACTTCCTACTGACACAACAATGGGTGCTGCTCTGGGTCACAATCTTCCTCCTGAGATTACAATGGGTGTTGTCCTGGTTCACCATCTTTAAGCTTAACCTATTGAATTTTGCCTCAGAACACAAAACGTTTGGCCCTGGCTTACCATCCTCCTCCTAACATCACAAAGAGGTTTGCCCTGGGTTACCATCATCCTCCTGACATCACAATGGGTGTGGCCTTGGGTTACCATCTTTAAGCTTGAAATTAGTGACTTCCTACTGACTTCACAATGTGTGTTGCCCTGGGTTAACATCTTTAAGCTTAACCTCCCTGATGAAATCCTGATGTCACAGTGGGTGATGCCCTGGGTTAACATCTTCAAGCTTAACCTCAGTGACATCCTTCTGATGCCACAATGGTTGCTGTCCTGGGTTAATATCTTTAAGCTTAACCTCAGTGACTTTCTTCTGAGTTCACAATGTGTGTTGCCCTCTGTTACCATCTTTAAACTTAACCTCTCTGTGGTCCTCCTGATGTGACAGTGGGTGTTTCACTGGGTTATCATCATTCAGCTTAAAGGCAGTGAAGTACTCCTGATACCAGAGTGAGTGTTGCCCTGGGTTGCCATTGTTAAGTTCAACTGCAGTGATGTTCTCCTGATACCATAGTGTGTGTTCGCCTGAATTACCTTCATTAAGCTTAACCTCAGTCACATCCTTCTGACACACCAGTGGGTGTTGCCCTTGGTTACCATCATTACACTTAACATCAGGGATGTCCTCCTGACACCACAGGGGGTGTTGCCCTAGATTAACATTGTTAAGATTAACTTCAGTGAGGCCCTCCCGAAGCCACAGCTAGGGTTGCCTTGGGTTACCATCGTTAAGCTTAACCTCACTGACGTCCTCCTGAGGCCACAGAGAGTATTGCCTTGGGTTACTATGGTAAAACTTCATCTCAATGACATCCTCCTGATGCCACAGTGTGTGTGGCCCTCAGTTACCATCTCTAAGCTCAAACACAGTGACATCCTGTGATGCCACAGAGGGTGCTGCCCTGGGTTACCATTTTAAGCTCAACCTCAGTGACCTCATCATGACAGCACAGCTTGCGTTGCCCTGTATTACAGTCCTTAAGCTTAAGCTATGTGACATACTCCTGATGCCACAGAAGGTGTTGCCCTGGGTTACCATCATTAAACTTAACCTCAGAGACATCGTGTAGACATCACAGTGGGTGTGTGGCCCTGGGTGACCATCTTTAAGCTTAACCTTAGTGACTTCTTCCTGCCACTACAATTGATGTTGCCCTGAGTTAGCATCTTCCTCCCATCATCACAATAGTTGTTGTCTTGGGTTACCATCTTTAAGATTAACCTTAGTGGCTTCTTCCTGACACCACAATGGGTGTTGCCCTGGGTTGCCATCGTCACGCTTAAACTTAGTGTCTTCCTCTTGACATTAAAATGGGTATTGTCCTGCATAATAATCTTTAATCTTAGTCTCAGTGACTTCCTCCTGACATCACAATGGTTGATAGCCTGGGTTACTATCTTTAAGCTTAAACTTAGTGACTTACTCCTGAGAACATAATGGATGTTTCCCTGGGTTATCATATTTAAGCTTATACCTTAGTGACTTACAACTGAGACAACAATGGTTATTGCCCTGGGTTTTCATCTTCCTCCCGACATCACAATGGGTATTGCCCTGGTTCAGTATCTTTAAGCTTAACCTTAGTGAATTCCACCTCACAATACAATGGATGTTGCCCTGGGTTACCATCTTTCTCCTGACATCACAGTGGGTGGTGCCCTGGGTTACAATCTTCCAACTGACATCACAATGGATGTTACCATGCGTTATCATCTTTAACCTTAAACTTAGTGACTTTCTTCTGACTTCACTATGTGTATTGCCCTGGGTTACCATCAATAAGCTTAACCTCCAAGTCTGGGTGTTTTCCTGGGTTACCATCTTCAAGCTTAACCTCAGTGCAGTCCTCCTGATGTCGCAGTAGGTGTTACTCTGGGTTACTGTCTTTAACCTTAAACACAGTAATGTCTTCCTGACAACAAAGTAAATGTTTCCCTGGGTTGCCATTATTACATTCAACCACAGTGATATCCTCTTGACACCACAGTTGGTGTTACCATGAGTTACCTTTGTCAAGCTTAACCTCAGTGAGATCCTTCTGACACCACAGTGGGTGGTGCCCTGGATTACCATCTTTAAGGTTAACCTCAGTGATGTCCTCCTGACACCACAGCGGGTGGTACCTGGGATTATCATTATTTCCCTTAACTTCAGTGAGGTCCTCCTGAAGCCATAGCGAGTGTTACCCTGGGTTACCATTGTTAAGCTTAACTTCAGTGACGGCCTCCTGATGCCACAGTGGGTGTTGCCTCAGTACCATTATTTAGCTTAACTTCAGGGATGTCGTCCTGATGCCACAGTGGGTGTAGCCCTGGCTTAACATCTTTAAGCTTATCCTCAATGATGGCCTCTTGAAACCACAGTGGACTTTGCTCTGGATTTATATCATTAAGCTTAAACTCAGTGATGTCCTCCTGATGCCACAGTGGATGCTACCCTGGTTTACTGTCTTTAAGCTTAACCTCAATGACGTTCCCCTGACAACACAGTGGGCGTTTCCCTGGGTTGCCATCTGTAAACTTAATCTCAGTGACTTCCTTCCAATGTCACAGTGGCGTAGCTCCAGGTAACTAACTTTAATCTTAAACTTAGTTACTTCCTCCTGACATCACAATGGGTGTTGCCCTGGGTTACCTTCTTTAAGCCTAACCTTAGTGACATTCTCCTGACACCATAATCATAGTTGCCCTGGCATAAGGACTTTTAGCTTAACATTAATGACTTCCTCCTGAAATCACAATGAGAGTTGTTCAAGGTTACAATCTTTAAGCTTAACCTTAGTCATTTCATCCTGACATCACAATGTGTGTTGCCCTGGGTTACCATCTTTAAGCTTAACCTTAGTCACTTCCTCCTGATATCACAATGTGTGTTGCCCAGGGTTAGCATCTTTAAACTTAACATTAGTCACTTCCACCTGAAATCACAAGGGATGTTGCCCTGGGTTACCCTTTTTAAGCTTAACCTTAGGGATTTCCTCCTGACATCAATATGGGTGTCACCCTGGTTATCATATTTTGTTTAAATTTAGTGAATTCCTTTTGACATCTTGACATCATTATGGATGTCTCCCTGGGGTACCATCTTTAAGCTTAACCTTAGTGACCTCCTCCTGACACCACAATGAGTGTTTCCCTGGGTTACCACCTTTAAGCTTAATCATAGTGACATCCTCCTGACATCTCAATGTGTGTTTCCATGTGTTAGCATCTTTAAGCTTAACCTTAGACATTTCATCCTGTAATCATATTTACTTGTGTACTGTGTTACCATATTCCTCCCAACATCATATTTTGTGTTACCCTGGGTTACAATCTTTAAACTTAAACTTAGGGAAGTCCTCCTGACATCATGGTGGTTATTGCCCAGGTTTACCATCCTTAAGCTTAATCTTCTTAACGTCCTCCTGACATCACAATGGGTGTTACCCTGGGTTAACATCTTTAAGCTTAACTTTAGTGACATCCTCCTGACATCACAATTGGTGTTGCCTTGGGTTATCATCTTGACGCTTAAACTTAGTGATTTACTCCTGACATCACAATGTGCATTGCCCTTGGTTACCATCTCTAAGCTACTCCTATTGATTTCCTCCTGACATCACAGTGGGTATTACCCTGTGTTAAAATCTGTAAGTTTAACTTTAGTGACTTCCACCTGACATCACAATAGGTGTTGCCCTGAATTACAATCTTTAAGTGTAACCTTAGTGATTTCCTCCTGACACCTCAATGGGTATTGCCTTTGGTTACCATCTTCTTACTGACATCACAATATAGTCCTTAGTTACCATGTTTAAGGTTAACTTTAGTGACTTCCTCCTGGCACAACAATAGGTGTTGCCCTGGGTTACAATCTTTAAGCTTCTCCTCAGTGATTTTTTCCTAACATCAAAATCGGTGTGACCCTGGGTTAATATCTTTGTCCTGACATCACAATGGTTGTTGCCCTGTGTTACCATGTTTACACTTAATATTATTGACTTGTTCTTTACACTACAATGTATATTGCCCTCCATTAGCATCCTCAAGCTGAACCTTAATGACTTTGTCCTTAAATCACAATGGGTATTGCCCTAGGTTACTATCTTTAAGTTTAACCTTAGTGATTTCCTCCTGACATCACAATGGGTATTGCCTGGGTTACTGTCTATAAGCTTAACCTAGTGACTTCCTCCTGACATCACAATGAGTGTTGCCCGGGTTACACTCTTTGATATTGACTTTAGTGACTTCCTCCTGACATCACAATGACTGTTGCCTGGGTTACACTCTTTGAGATTAACTTTAGTGACTTCCTCCTGACATCACAATGAGTGTTGCCCTGGGTTGCCTTCTTTAAGCTTCACCTCAGTGACTTCCTCTTGCCATCACAATGGGTGTTGTCCTCGGTTACCATCCTTAAGCTTAACCTTAGTGACTTCCTCCTGACATCAAGTGACTTCCTTCTGACATCACAATGCATGTTGCCCGTTTTACACTCTTTCAGATTAATTTTAGTGACTTCCTCCTGACATCACAATGGGTGTTGCCCTAGGGTTCCTACTTTAAGCTTAACCTTAGTGACATCCTCCTGACATCACAATGGTTGTTGCCATGTTTAACCAACTTTTAGCTTAACCTTAGTGACTTCATCCTGAAATCACAATGAGGGTTGTCCTGGGTTATCATCTTTAAGCTTACCTTAGTCATTTCATCCCGACATCACAATGTATGTTTTCCTGGGTTACTATCTTTAAGCTTAACCTTGTTACTTTCTCTTGCCATCACGGTGGGAGTTGCCCTTTTTTACCATCTTTAAACTTAACGTTAGTCACTTCCACCTGACATAAATGATATTACCCTGGTCTACCATCTTTAAGCTTAATCTTTGGTCATCTGGGTATATATCCAGTAAAGGAATTACAGGGTCAAATGGCAAGTCTATTTTTAGATCTCTGAGTATTCTCCAAACGTCTTTCCAAAATGGATGTATTAGTTTACATTCCCACCAGCAATGTAGAAATGTTCCCTTTTCTCCACATCCACGCCAACATCTCTGGTTTGGGGATTTCATCATGTGGGCTAATCTTACTGGAGTTAGATGATATCTCAAGGTACTTTTGATTTGCATTTCTCTGATGATTAAGGATAATGAGCATTTGTTCATGTGTTTGAAGGCCGTGTGCTTGTCTTCTTTAGAGAGGTTTCTTTGAAGGGTCAGGAGAAAACTTCTAAATATGGATCAAAAATGTTTTCACATAGTAAATGAGAAAATCTCATGAATGTTATGTCAATCAGGTTGATAAAAATATCTCAGATTGCATGTGAAGCCTGCACACTGTACCCCAT
>CAUYON010006139.1:0-16649 GCA_963573935.1 Arctocebus calabarensis | reverse complement strand
TTGGGGGCAAAACACGATTGTAAGAGGGTACCAGTAAACTCCATCACAATATTAGGAAACATAGAGCAAGAGCTTAAGGAGGCTTCATGGTGGCAAGAAAAGTTCTAGGTATGAGGAAAGAAAAGATGGTGCCCTGCCCATGCAGGGTTCAAGCTAGAGAGAAGCCCTGTCCTCTGGGGCTTGGTCTGATTAGAGATAGTCTTCCTTTCTGGTGGCTCAGCCTGAGCAGAAGATCTGGTTCTGGTGGTGCATGGTCTAACAGTGGAGGCAGAGCACATCACTGGGAACCATGGGCAATTCATAGTTATCCTGGCAACAGGAATGAAGCAGGGGGTCTTGAAAGTTACCCTGTAATTAATTTCTCCAACAGCTTTGGAAAGTTCCACATTATTTATTCTAATCATTTTACCTTCCCCATTTTCTCCTGATGAAGTAGGGCCTAGAGAATTGGGAGGTTGTCTCGGGTAGTCTCAGGAGGTAGTCTCAGGTTTAATATTGGCCACGTAGGCTATCCAAAAAGGAAGGCAAGACCAGTAGATCTCAGTGACTGAGGCTTAATCTGAACCATGAAGATAGCTTTGCTTTCACTTGGCTCATTGAAGAGAAGAAGAGGAAGTGGGAATAAGATCGAAAAGGAAAAGTTGTATGGCACCAGCCAGATCCTCATCGTGAAGAGCTGAGCTACTCACTGTGCATCTGGATTGGCTAAAAATAAAAAGAGATTTTATTCTGTTTTATCCTAATCCTTCCTTGTGTTTTTCTCTCTTACCCCTCATCCAACTCTAAAATGTCAGTTTTTGGTATTGAATATTAATTTTGTTAATTTTTAAGTGATTGTGATTATGTTTTTAAATAAGATCTTTATCTTTTAGAGCCACATATTAAACTATTTACATATGAAGTTATATAATGTGAGAGGTTTGCTCTGGGAAGTCCTAGATGAGGAGGTTTGGATGAAATAAGACTGACCTTGAGTTGGTAATTGTTGAAGCTGGGTGATAGGTACATGAGTGCATGAGGGTTCATTGTACTACTTATATATTTTAATAGGTTAAAATTTTTCATAATAGAAAACTTTTTTAAACCTCAGTTCCTGAGAATGGTCCCAGTTGAACCTGTTCCTCCTGCCTTTCTACTCTTGTCTTCAAAGGCTATCTGATCAGTGGCACAAAGGTGAGACCTCTAATCATCTAGCAGTGAGGATGGCTTGGTTTGAGCTAGCCACATTTTGTGAGCAAGGTCACAGAACTAAAGACCATTGGGTAGACTTAGAGGTGGTTCACAACAACATCATACATGTCTTCTCTAGAGGCACATGGACATGTAATTCTGGTGGGAATGTTAAATGGTATAACAACTTTGAAAAACATTTGACGTTTTTTTAAAAAGTTAAACATAAATTTACTATAAGATCCAGTGATTCCACTCCTTATTTAGGAAAGGAAAATAAAGGAAATAAAGCTTATATCCAAGAAAAGACTTGTATACAAACATTCAGTATAGCTTTGTAAGGGTCAAAAACTGGAAACAACCCAAATATCGAATAAATGGTAAGTTAGTACACCTATTGCATAATATCTATATAGTAAAATACTATTCAGCAATAAAAAGAAATGAATGATTGATAGATGCAAAAACATGGATGATCCCCAAAGTCATTTTTTTGAACAGGAGAAAAGGCATACAAATTTATTATGTGCAAGGGCTCAGGAGTCCCATAAAATAGGAAACTCAAAGAAGGGCCAGATGGTTGAAACTTAAATGTCATTTTCATAGAGGAGAAGGAGGCAGAGGGTTTAGGCAATTTTAGTGAAAAAGTAAATAGTTTATAGGGGAGATGAACTGGTCTAAAGAATAGACAATAATCTGGGACAAAGTTCATCTGGGCTCTGGATATAGTGTCGTCTATATGACACTGTTTCCTCTATTGATTTGATATTTAGAGACGGGATTAACAACAATTGGATATCTTCTGGAGGATTCAGCCTTTAGGTAGATAAACGTCAGAGAAAGCCCTTCCCTTTATTTGCTTTCCCCCCACCAAAATTAAAGCAAAAGAAGGCAGACAAAAATAGACTATATACTATATGATTCCATCTATGTAAAATTTTTTAAAATGTAAACTAATCTAAAGTGACAGAAAGCAAATTAGTGGTTGCCTGGAGACCAGGAGAAGGGAAGGTGGGAAGGAGGAATTACAAAGGGACACAAGAAACCTGGGGGATAATGGACACTTCATTATATTGAATTCAATGGTGGATTCATAAATATATGTGTCTATGTATAATTATATATTTTAAATATGTGTAATTTGGAAGTGGTGGTGACTGGAAGGGGACATAAGGTGGGTTATGTGTGCTGAAAACGTTCTTCATCTGAATATTAGTTCCAATTTGAGTGATTACTTTGGGAAAACTCATCAATTTATATATGTGATTTCTTTTTTTTAAGACAGAGTCTCACTATGTCACCCTTTATAAAGTGCCATGGCGTCACAGCTCACAACAGCCTCATACTCTTGGGCATATGTCTTTATGTATATTATCAATTAAATGTCAAATAATTAAGTCTGGAGTCCCAGCTGCTTGGGAGGTTGAAGTGGAAGGACTGCTTGAGCCTAGTAGTTCACGGCTAGCCTGGGCAACACATTGAGGCCCCCTCTCTAAAAAAAATTTTTAAAAAAAGTAAAAATTTTTTAAATGTTAAATAATTAAAAGTAGGGAGCATCACATTAATCTAGACCTATGGGTAGTATAGTTGTATAATCAAGGTAATATAACAGATACAATAAATAGCCTTGAAAATCTCAGTAACAGCATAATAAAAATTTATTTCTTGCCTGTGTGACAATACAATGAAGATTGTTATGGGGAAAGGTGGCTTGCTCCACCAATCACTCAGTAAACTAGCTAATGTCTTCACCACCCTCCGGAGTTTCAGGACCCAGTTCTTGACTCTGCATCCAGCCAGCAAATGGGGGAGGAAAGAGAATAGAAAGACATATGATTTTTTTTTTTTTTTTTTAGGACCAAGCCTATAAGTGGCATAATTCCACCAACACTGTATTGGCCAAGACACAGTTACATAACTCTGTCTAACTACAAGGGGGCTTGGGAAATATACTCCACCAATAGAAAGAAAAGAAAATAATATGCTTTAGCTCCTTCTATAGAAGGCAAAGAAAATAAAGTGTGATAAATATACACCATTGTCTCTGCCACAAGCCACCCTTCTGATCATCTGGTATCTATTGTTACACTTTTCCTCCCACATATGAAACACCCTTATCATTTCCCCATAATTTTAACCTGTTACTGAATCCAGTTATGGCTCTAGGATCTCTGGCTGCTGCACATTCTTCTCATCAGATCTAAATGTGGTTCGTATAGAAATAGCATCCAACCTGCAGGCTGTATGTAGCCCAGGATAGCTATGGATGCAGCCCAACACAAAATCGTTTTAAACTTACTTAAAACAGTATGAGATTTTTTTAATGATTTTTGAGTGGAACTCAGTGGCGCTGTTCTCGAGCATAAACTTTGTAGACAGCAACATTGTGTTGCAATGTCACATAAAATAAACATACGTAGGTCAGACAAGTAAGTTTTCAAACTCATCCTGGAAAAAGTACTACATACTTCATTGCTGAGTATCACTACGGTCACCTTCAAAGTACTCCCCTTCGGAAGCTATGTACTGACACCAGTACCCAATCCCCACCTTCAAAGCAATTTCGGCACTCTTTTTCTGGAATGGCCATCAAAGCTATTGTCATACTCAGTCTGACAATTAAGTTTGCAAACTCATCCTAGAAAAAAGTGGATTTGAATTTTCTATCAATTTTTATAATAAAACCCTTATCTATTATTATTTTTTAATCCCAGCATGGCTTCTACAATACCTCAAACTAAAATAGAAGCCCCCCAAAAGAATTAAGGATAAAGGAAAAATTTTTTAATTCTTTTTTATTAAATCATAACTTTGTATATTGATGCATTTATGGGGTTCAGGGTACTACTTCAATATACAATGTGAAATGCTTACATTGAACTAAGTAACACATCCATCACAATTATACTCACTTCTTAATAGTTTTGAAATGTACCATTGCGTCATGCACATTAGGTGAGGTCCTCCCAAATACCTTCCCTCCTCTCATACCTTCCTCCCCTCCTCTTTCTCTCTTCTTCCCTTCTACTTTCTGGAGTATAGTTACGTTTTGCCATTCGTATAAGTGTTTAGGTGGTTATATATTGATTTCATAGTAGTATTGAGTACATTGGATACTTTTTTTTTTTTCCATTCTTGAGATACTTTACTAAGAAGAATATGTTCCAGCTCCATCCAGGTAAACATAAAAGATGTGAAGTCTCCTTCTTTTTTATGACTGTATAGTATTCTATGGTGTACATATACACAATTTGTTCATCCATTCATGGGTCAATGGGCACTTGGACTGTTTCCATGTCTTGGCTATTATGATTTGGGTTGCAATAAACACTCTGGTGCAAATGTCTTTGTTGTAAAATAATTTTTGATTATCTGGGTATATACCTAGTAGAGGAATTGCAGGATCAAACGGTAGGTCTACTTTTAGTTCCTTGAGTGTTCTCCAAATTTCTTTCCAAAAAGGTCATATTAGCTTTCATTCCTACCAGCAGTGTAGAAGCAGTCTCTTCTCTCCACATCCTCGCCAACATCTGTAGTTTTGGGATTTTGTGATGTGGGCTAATCTTACTGGAATTAGATGACATCTCAAAGTAGTTTTGATTTGCATTTCTCTGATGATTAAGGATGATGAGCATTTTTTCATGTGTTTGTAGGGCATGCACCTGTCTTCATCAGAGAAGTTTCTGTTCAAGTCTCTTACCCATAAATAAATAGGGTTATTTATTCTTACTGATTAGTTTGAGTTCTCTGTAGATTCTAGTTATCAGACCTTTGTCGGAAGCATAACCTGCAAAAATCTTCTCCCATTCTGAAGGTTGTCTGTTTGCTTAACTTATTGTGCTCTTGGCTGTGCAAAAGCTTTTGAGTTTGGTCAGATCCCAGTAATGTATTTTTGGTGTTGCTTCAATTACTCATAAAATATTCTCCAAGGCCAATTTCTTCAAGTGTTTTCCCTGCACTCTTTCTAGTATCTTTAGAGTTTCGTGTCTTAAGTTTAAATCTTTTATCCTTTGAGAATCAATTTTTGTTAATGGTGAAAGGTGTGGGTCCAGTTTCAGTCTTCTGCAGGTTGCCAGCCAGTTCACCCAGCACCATTTGTTAAATAGGGAGTCTTTACCCGACTGAATATTTTTGATAGGCTTGTCAAAGATCAAATGGCAATAAGTAGTGGGGTTCATCTCTTGGTCCTCTTCTGTTCCATTAATCTACTGCTCTGTTTTTGTGCCAGTACCAAGCTGTTTTGATCACTATAGATTTATAGTATAGCCTGAAGTCTGCTAATCTGATACCTCCTGATTTGTTCTTATTTCTGAGTAATGTATTTGCAATTCAAGGTTTTTTCTAATTCCATGTAAAATAAAGTACTATTTTTTCAAGTTCTTTAAAGTATGACCTTTGTGCTTCAATAGGGACCGCATTAAATCTGTACATTTCTTTGGGTAGTATGGAGATTTTAACAATGTTGATTCTTCCCAAACATGAGCATGGTATGGTTTTCCATTTGTTAACATCTTCAGTTATTTCTTCTCTCAGAGTTTCGTAGTTCTCCTTTTAAAAGTCTTTCATGTCCTTTGTTAGGTAAATTCCCAAATATTTCATCTTCTTTGGCACTACTGTAAAAGGAATAGAGTACTTGAATGTTTTTTCAAAGTGACTATTGTTGGCATATATAAAAGCTACTGACTTGTAAGTATTGATTTTGTATCCTGAGATGCTGCTGTATTCCTTAATCACTTCTAAGGGTTTTGAAGTTGAGTCCCTGGGATTTTCCAGGTATAGGATCATATCATCAGTGAAGAGTGAGAGTTTGATCTCCTCTGACCCTATTTGGATACCTTTGATCACTTTCTCTTGCCTGATTGAGATGGATAAGTCTTCTATTACTATGTTGAATAGCAGTGGAGACAGTGGGCATCCTTTTCTCATTCCAGATCTGAGCGGAAATGTTTTCAATTTTACACCATTCAATATGATATTGGCTGTGGTTTTGCTGTAGCTGGCCTCTATTAGTTTAAGAAATGTCCCTTCTATGCCTATTTTCTTAAGTGTTCTGATCATGAAAGGATGCTGGATATTATAAAAGGCTTTTTATGCATCAATTGAGAGAATCATATGGTCTTTGTTTATTTTATTGATGTGATGTATTATATTTATAGATTTGGATATATTGAACCAACCCTGTAACCCTGAAATAAAACCAACTTGATCATGGTGTATAATGTTTCTGATGTGTTGATGAATTCTATTTATTAAGATCTTATTGAATATTTTTGCATCGATATTCATTAATGATATACGCCTATAATTTTCTTTCTTTGTTGGATCCTTTCCTTGTTTGGGGATCAGGGTGATATTTACTTCATAAAAAGTGTTGGGAAGTACTCCTTCTTTTTCTATGCTTTGGAAAACATTGTATAACATAGGTACTAGTTCCTCTTGAAACATAGGTACTAGAATTTGGATGTGAAGCCATCTGGTCCTGGACTTTTCTTTTTAGGGAGATTTCGTTTTGTTGATACTATGTCCGTGGTTTATATAGGTATTTTTAGGGTTTCTAATTCTTTTTTTTTTTTTTTTTTTTTTTTTGAGACAGAGCCTCAAGCTATCACCCTGGGTAGAGTGCCATAGCATCACAGCTCACAGCAACCTCCAATTCCTGGGCTCAAGCGAGTCTCCTGCCTCTGCCTCCTAAGTAGCTGGGACTACAGGCACCCGCCACAATGCCCGGCCATTTTTTGGTTGCAGCCGTCATTGTTGTTTGGCGGGCCTGGGCTGGATTCGAACCCGCCAGCTCAGATGTACGTGGCTGGCACCTTAGCCCGTTGAGCCACAGGCGCCAAGCCAGGGTTTCTAATTCTTTCTGGTTGAGTCTAGGAAGGTGGTGTGCTTCTAGGTATTGGTCCATTTCCTTCAGATTTTCATGTTTCTCAGAATAGGGATTTTTGTAGTAATCATTGAGGGTTTTTTGAATTTCTGAAGTGTCTGTTGTTATTTCTCCTTTACAGTTTCTGATAGACTAAAAAGAGAGATTAAAAGAGTAAAAAGAGATTTTACTTTTCTGTTTCTGGTTAGTTTGGCCAAAGGTTTATTAATTTTATTAATCTTTTCAAAAAACCAACTTTTTATTTCATTGATCTTCTGAATGATTCTTTTGTTTTCAATTTCATTTAATTCTGCCCTAATTTTGGTTATTTCTTTTCTTCTACTGGGTTTGTGGTTGCACTGTTCTTCCTTTTCCAGTTCCTTGTGATGATCCATTAAGTTGTTGGCTTCCTCTCTTTCTGTTTTCTTGGTGAAGGCTTCCAATGCTATAAATTTCCCTCTTAAGACTGCCTTTGCAGTGTCCCACAGGTTTTGATAATTTGCGTCTTTGTTGTCATTTTGTTCCAAAAATTTGGTGATTTCCTTCTTAATCTCATCTTTGACCCAGCTATCATTCAGTCTAAGATTATTTAGTTTCCATGACTTTGTTTGAGTATGAAGATTCCTGTTGCTGTTGAGTTCAACTTTTATTCCATGGTGGTCCAAGAAGATACAAGGAATAATTTCTATGCTTTTAAATTTTCTGACGTTAGACTTGTGTCCTAGGATATGATCTATTTTGGAGGATGATCTGTGGGCTGATGAGAAGAATGTATATTCAGTTTTATTAGGGTGAAATGTTCTGTAGAGGTCTGTAAAGTCCATTTGTTACAGGGTCCGTTTTAAGTCTAATATTTCTTTGTTTAGTTTCTTCTTGGAGGATTTATCCAAAACTGTCAAAGGTGTGTTAAAATCTCTAACTATTATAGTGCAGGAAGATATCAAGTAGTTCATATTCTTTAGGGTCTGCTTTATGAATTGAGGAGCATTCCAGTAGGGTGCATAAATGTTTATTATCGAAATCTCTTCATTTTGGGTGTTTCCCTTGACAAATATGTAGTGACTTCCTTATCTTTCTTTATCTTTGTTGTTTTAAAGCCAATTGTATCTGCTTCTAAAATTGCACCCCCTGCTTTTTCCTGTTTCCATTTGCCTGTATTATACAAGTCCACCCTTCACCCTGATTCTATTTTTATCCTTTAAGGTAAGGTGAGAGTCTTCTAGATAGCAGATATCTGCTCTGAGTTTATGTATCCAGTCAGCCAGCCTGTGCTTCTTTAGAGGACAATTTAAAACATTAATTGAAAGAACTGATAAACCTGGTTGTGTTTTGGGTGTCATAATTTTTGGATGTCCAGTGGACATTTTTAATCCTTTCACCACTGTGGAAGTTGGGTTTTGTTCAAAAATTTCTGGGTGAGTTTACTTTGGAGGTAGAGCATTGCACTGGTCATTGTGGATAATGGGTCTGAGAATATCCTGGAGAGCTGGTTTAGTTATGGCAAATTTCTTCAACATGTCTATGTCATTCAAGCGTTTGATTTCTCCATCACAAATGAAACTCACTTTAGCTGGATACAGAATCCTGGGCTGGAAGTTGTTTTGTTTTAGGAGACTGAAGGTCGATAACCATCTTCTTCTGGCTGGAAATGTTTCAGCTGAGAGATCTGCAGTCATTCTGATACTTCTTCCTTTGTAGGTGATGCTTTTCTTATGTCTGGCTGCTTGCAGAATTTTCTCCTTTGTCTTAACTTTGGCAAAGTTAATCACATTATGTCTAGGAGATGCTTTATTTGGATTGAGTCTTGCTGGGGTTCTGAAACTGTCTGCTGTCTGAAGTTCTGTAACTCTTTGTAATGCTTGGGAAATTCTCCTCCAGAATCTCTTGGAGTAGAGCATCTGTACCTTTAGGACCATCCTTTTCTCCTTCGGGAATTCCTATAAGACAAATGTTTGATCTTTTGGAGTGATCCCACAACTCTCTCAGGGAATGATCAGTTTTTACTCTCCATTTGTCTGCCTCTTTGAGTGTTTGGGAATGTTCAAAAGCTTTGTCTTCAGTTTCAGAGGTCAACTCCATTACTGAGGTATTCTACTGTGTTTTAGAGCTCCTCAACTAACTTTTTCGTTTACTTGAGCTCTTCTAGCTCTTTTCTCATTATGTCCATATCTTTAGTGACTTGGGCTTTGAATTTATTAATTTCTTGAGACAACTTTAGAACTACACTTTGGAATTCAATTTTTATCTTTTCTTCCATTCTATTTATCTTATTTGCAATCCATATTCTGAATTCAATTTCTCACATTGCTACCATTTGTTTATGCATGGCATCTTATCTCCTTTGTCATTTCTTGGGTGGGGAGTTGATCTACTCTGGTTACTCATGTTGCCAGAATTCTTCTGGTGGGTCTGCACCATGTTTGTTTTCCATCATTTGGTTATTAGAACTGGTAGGGTGAGATTGAATTGGGGTTCCCAGGTAGTAGTGATAGCATCTTACCAAAGCACTAGGCTTTGTAATTGTGGCTTGTCTCCTACAACCTTATAAAGGCCTCTTTCAGAGTTTTAACCAGAGACTGAGGTGAGATAGGGCAACCTCCACCCTATCCTAAGAAACCACAGTATTAGGTTTAAATCTTGCCTGTGAAGAGATACAAACAGCTGCAGTGCCCCGCCCCCACCCTTCAGTTCTTTTCCACTACAGAACTCAAAGGTCAACCTCAAAATGTCCCCAAGTGGACAGCCCCAGACACGGGTTCCAACTAAATTGTCTCAGGCAGTGCAAATCCTGCTCAACGAAGAGGGATTCAAGGGTCTCCAATAGCACAGTTGGAGCCAGGAATCCACACTTCCGCCCATCAGACTCAGTCCAGAAGTTGTTTGCTTCTCTGCTCATAGGCCCAGCTGGAGCCAGGGGCCACACCCCCTTCCACCGGTCTAGGTCCACATCCAACTAGCCTCTGCTTGCCAGATCAGTTGAGGTCAGGGGACCATGCCCCGCCTGCCAGTCTCAGTCCACTGCCTGGCAACCCTTTATTTTCAGGCTCTGTTAGAGTCAGGGCACTGGCCCCACCCTCCACTCTGAGTCCACAGACAACTGGCCTCTGATTGCCAGACCAGTTGGAGTCAGGGGACCACATCCCCACCTGCCAGTCTCAGTCCACTGCCTGGCAAGCCTCTGTTCACAGGCTTTATTGGAGTCAGGGCACTGGGCCCTCCCCTCCCGTCTCAGTCCACACACAACTAGCCTCTGCTTGCCAGATCAGCTGGAGTTGGGACCATGCCCCTGCCTGCCATTCTCAGTCCACTGCCTGGCAAGTCTCTGTTTGCAGGCTCTGTTAGAGTCAGGGCACCATACTCTGCCCGCAGTTCTCAGTCCTCACCTGATAAGCCTCTGCTCACCAGCCTTTCTAGAGACAGTGGGCCATGCCCTAGCCCTCAGGTCTTGATTCATATCCAGTAAGCCACTGCTCAAAGGTTCTTTTGGAATCAGGATATCACGCCCTTGCTCTCAGGTTGCAGTCCATGCCTATCGCCCTGTTTCCTGAACTCAGTCCATAAGGGGCAACCACTCTCTCGTGGGTGCTGTCAAAGCTGGGGGTTCTGTACCCCATCCCACCAGACACAGCCCCAACAAAGGGTCAACACTACCACTGGCCAGGCATAGTCATAACCAGGGGACTGCTCTTCCATCCGACTGCAATGTCCCTTTCTTCCCACACCCTCTTTCTTCTCCTGTTAGTCACAGCTTCTGTCCTGATGGTTGGCGGTCCACACTATGCCCAGTTCTCTCAGAACAAAACCAAACACTTTGTGCTCTGCAGGGGGCAGAACTTCAGACCACCATGTGAGGAGGAAAGGGTGGACTAGGTGTTTGGACTTGTGGGGGAAAATATCTGTTTAATTTTATGCCTGGCAGGGTAGTGTCTAGGTTCATAAGTGAGACCTCCTTGGGGAAAGAGACCTGGAGATTAGTGGCTCTCTCCAGCAAGGTAAAATGAGAGGTCTTTTGTTCCCTGTTCATTCACAGATAGCCTGCGGCAGGTCCCCTGCTTGTGGGAGGGGTCTCCTCTTCTCTAGTTGTTAGACTTTGTATCTGTACTTTGGTTTCTTGAATGTTCTTCCTTGGATCTTCTTTCTTGGCTCAGCTCCCTGTCTTTGGCTTCATAGAGTCCAATTCCATCCAGTTTTTCTTCCTCTGCTCAGGAGCCTCTGCCGAGGGTTGCTACTAGTTGGCCATCTTCCCAGAATTCCGATGAAGGAAAATGGTTCAGCGAAGAGTGGACAGATGAGTACTTTTTTGCCAAGGCAAACAGTAAGGAACTCTGCTTAATTTATAGGGAATTTGTGCAAGTTTTCAAAGGCTATAATTTGAAAAGGCATTATATGCAAAAACATACTGCCAAATTCAGTGCGTATAAAGGATTGTGTCATAAGGGCAAAACAGCAGAAATGAAAAAAGTCTGTCTTCCCAACAAATAATTTTTTTAAAAAGTACAACTCAGATGGATGCCATTGTAAAATCAGGTTATATGGTAGCATACTTAATAGCAAGAAAAGTCAAAATCATTTACTGATGGTGAGTTTATTAAGCAACGTATGGGAAGCATGGCAGATGTAATTTGCCCTAAAGAAAAGAAGGTATATCCAAAGTCAGTTTGTTTTGACTATAGCCAGGTGAAGTCAAGATATTGGAAAATCTATTGAAAGAAGTTTAGAGGGTAAAGCTGCTAATTATTAATTTTATGCTTTGGTGGTGGATGACAACACTGATGCTACACATGTAGCTCAATTTGTTGTAGCAGACCATATAGCTTCATGGAAAGGAGAAGTGAGAGTTCTGGGTAATAAGGACATGGGGAAGGGATTCGGCTCTCCTTAACACCAGAGTGTGTGAGATGAGAACATCAGTGATTGGCAGTCTCTACACCTGTGGTACAAGTAGTCACGGGATCATGTCTATAAGAAGCTTCAGGAGAAGTCAGTCAAGGAGCACTCATTCTTTCATGGACCCACTCAGTCTGACTCTTTTGCTTCTCCTGCTCACAGCGGCTGTGCCTGAGGCCCTTCTGACAAGACTGCTAAGATTCACTCTTTTACTAAGACCGTTTCTCTACCTTGAAAAGTATCTTTCTCTCTTCCCCCTTTCTGCTTAGGCAAATAGCCCTCAGGAACCTAAGCTAATTATTCCCAAGCAAGGTAGTTCAGTGGTCCAAGTCCAGACAATAGATAAGCTGGGGCCAGAGACCTGGCCAATCCTGGGCCCTGACAAGTGGCAACGAGGATGGGATAGTGAACAGCCACTGGCAAATGGTGTAGTCAGCATGATAGTGGACTCAGACTGAAGGGGAAATAAGCTTTTAGTAAACAAAAGAAAAAGAGGAGAAATATATAGACAAAGAAGGAAAGAAATATGTAAGAAAAAGATAGCAAACAACAGGCCTTCCCCTCCATCCTGCATTTTCTCTTTCCAAATTCTAATCATCTCTTCTGTGGAGTGGCTCAGAACAATGTCTTAGTAAGCCTTCCAGGAAAAAGCAGATTGAAGCCTTTAGACTCAGCGGTAAGAAAAGCCTTCAGCAGATAAAAATAGCAAGGGGGAGGAAGAAATATACAAAAAGTAAAAGAAAAAAAGTTTGAGAACAGGTTAAAAGAGCTCATCAGTTAGGAAAAAGAACCTCTAACTGCCTTCCCCTGTATCAACGTCCACTCTCAGCAGGAAGTAGCTTTAGAATGATCAATATCTCCTGTCCCTTTAAGGCAGTAAAAGGTTCTACTTGTAAAGGAAGGATAGTAAAAGGTAAAAGAAAGGCCAATAAGAAAAGGTGCAAAAAACAAATCATGGCAACTCAGATAAAACAGTTAAGGGATCAGATTGAAGAACTAAAAGATTAGATGAAACACTTAGAAGACCAGATGAATAATCTTAACAGTTGAAGCCAATACATGCTATGTTGCCATGGCCACTCAGATTAAGCAGTGAGAAGATCAATTAAGAAATCCCCCAATCAGGATTAAATGCCATAAGTGTGGGAAGCTAGGCCATATGAGACAAGAGTGTTGTACAGACAAAAACAATAAACCTCCAGGTATAAAACCTCCAGTATAAATAAACCTCCAGGTATAAAACCTCCAGGTATAAATAAACCTCCAGTACAAGTGTAAAAAGGGGCTCAATTGGGCAAAGGCTTGCCACTCTCAATTTGATAAGAATGGAACACCTTTATCATAGGGAAACTATCAGTCGGGCTCAAATCAGGACCCACTGGTAAATAAAGAAATTAAAACAATGCAGGTTCTGGAACACCTTCATTTCAAACTATTCTTTGGTAAAATTAGCATTTCAAGCTATTCTTTGCTAAAATAGAGTAATTTTTTGAACTTTACGCCAAGGGAGGATCCTGCCCACAGTGTGGCAGACCTTTGGTGCCCCAGAGACAAATATAGGGAAATTAAACCAGACCAATAAATGACAATGGAGGAAAAATAGATAAATTGGATCCTTATTCTTTCTTTAGTTAAAATTCTTTCTTTACTTATACAGCTCAGGGAGCCCTCCTAAATTGAAACCAAATTCTTTTTGTATATTTGGCTATCCTGCACATATGGTTAGCCCACCTCTTGGCAGCTTGTACCAGAAGGCATGTCCTGCTGGAGAGCTGGGATGTGGACCGAAGAAGGGGGAAAGACACTCAGGAGTTAGTGAACCCTTCGGAAGATGGACAAGAGAAAGTAACAAAGGGTAATGCAAAATTGGACGAGCAAACCTTTGCACTATGTAGGGACACTCCATTTGAAAATAGGCCTGGATTCAACTAGCAAGGAAAAACTCTGCAAGAAAAGCAGTGTCTTTGTTCTCCAGCTGCTAAAGGCAAAAGTAGCAAAGATGGTATCTTGCTCGCCAGCTACTAAATGAAGAACCAGCAAGGGGCAATGAAAGCAATGGGATCTTTGCTACCAAGGACTATGAAATGCGGGGCCTTCTGAAAAGCGGGACCTCTGTTCAAAGCAGTGGGATCTTCACTACCAAGGACCGCGAAAAGCAGGGCCTCTGGAAAAGCGGGAGTAAGATCCTTACTTGCAAAGACCACAAGGAAAAGCAGGACCTTGGTATTGTAAATTTTCTCAGCCAAAGATTTTTCTCAGTTTGAAATGCCTTTAAAGGAATTAACATTAGAATCACTCTAACATTAGAATTAACATTAGAATCACATCATATCTTTGCCCTAGCAGCAGCTGAAGCTCAATTGAATTAGATACCGGGCTGCACCATTTAAAGAGCCCCTAGCTGGAATTCTGAATTTTGCTTATGTACTTTATTCATTTTGCCTAGCAAGAGAAAGGGCTATACAACAAAAACAACTGGCCTTGCCATACTAGAAACTATTTTAAGGTACACAAAAAAGGGGGAATATGTAGCAGACCATATAGCTTGATGGGAAGGAGAAGCAAAAGTTAAGCTTGGAACACACTGTAAATATAAGAAACACCTGTGATACAACAGCTCTGTAATATAACACCTTGGTGATAAGGGCATGAGGAAGGGATTGGGCCCTCCTTAACAGTAGAGTGTATGAGATGAGAACATCAGTGATTGGCAGTCTCTACACCTATGGTGCAAGTAGCCCCAGGATCACGTCTATAAGAAGCTTCAGGAGAAGTCAGTCAAGGAGCACTCATTCTTTCATGGACCCATTCACTCTGACTCTTTTGCTTCTCCTGCTCACAGAGCCTCTGCCAGAGGCCCTTCTGAGAAGACTGTTAAGATTCACTCTCTTACTAAGACCGTTTCTCTCCCTCAAAGACTGTCTTTCTTTCTCTTTCCCTTCTGCTAAGGCAAATAGCCCTCAAGCACCTATGGGTAATTGTTCCAGAGCAAGGTAGTTCAGCAGTCCATGTCCAGACAATAAATAAGCTGGGGCTGAAGCCCTGGTCAGTCTGGCCCTGACAAGTGGCAAGAAGGATGGGATAGTAAATAGCCACTGGCAATTTGTTGCTTTTATTAAGAGCTATTGACGATGAATATAATGTCACTGAAGAAATGGTTTCTTTATTGCCATTAAAAGGCACGACTAAATTAAGAGGTTTATAAAAGCAGTAGAAAATATGATGAAGTAATTTTCTTTGACCATTATCAACATATCTGGTATAATTACTGATGGTGCCCCACCATGGTAGGTAAAAAGAGAGGGACTTGTAAAATTAATAGAAGGTGATGCAATTGCCACACAAAACTCACATTTGATGAAATATCATTGCATAGTACATCAAGAAAATTTATTCATGAAAGCTTTAAAAATGGATAACATCATGCATATTGTCATCAAGACTGTGCATTTCATAAGGGTTATGGGATTAAATCATCACCAGTTCTCTGAATTCCTTTAAATTATTGATGCTGACAATGGCAACATAATTTATTTCTTGGAAGTAACATGGCTAAGTCAAGACCAAATGTTGAAAAGATGGTATGATTTGCAACACGTTATCAAGTTATTTATGATATCAAAAACCAAATTTGTGCCAGAACTTGAAGATGAAAACTGGCTTACAGATTTTGCATTTTTAGTACATGTGGCCACTCATTTAAATTGAGAGAGGATACCCAAGAAGCGTGAGGTCTGGGAGAACAGGTCTTGTCAAGGAGAGCACAAGGATACACTTGCAGGGTCCGCTCCAGGGTGACTCAGCCCTTAGGAATTTGTAAACTTAACTTCCTGGAACTTGGAAGTTTCCAAGTTCTATGAAATACTATAATTCTGTGGGGGCTGGACTAGCATCTCCCGCTTGATTCAAACTGGCCAATGAGAAGGGTACCTGTGGGGTGGAACTTCTTGACTGTCAATAAAAAGGGAAAAATCAAGCTAGACGGGGAGTGCGGCCATTTGGAATTCTTCTATGCCATAAGCTCCCAGCTGGTGAATAAAGCTTCTCTCTGTTGGGCCTTGTCTTCCTGCAACAATAGGAACTGTTCTTACTTTGATATCTTCATGGCCCACGCTTGTCAATTCACATGCTCCCTAGATGGGGCATGACATTGCTAAAATTTTGTGGCATATTGCATTTTTTTTCTTATTTTCATATCATGAACTATTTTTCTATATTTCCATGTAGTTATTGGGTCTCTTTAATGGCTACAAAATATTCTATCAGGTACATCTAAGTTTTAATGATTTAATTTCACTCGTCATAAATCTATTCCTCCTTCTCTGGTTGGTAGTCATAATCAATTAGGTGGTAACATTATTCTATTATCCTTTGTTACTGGTTACTTAAATTTCAAAGACATTCATAGGTGGAGCCAAAACTCCATTAGTTCATTAGTCCAGAAGCATTATTAAATCTCCATTACCATGGCTTCATTTTCCCCTATTTTTTGCCAACTGCAGATCTTGGGACATTTTTCTATATTTAACATGCAAGTTTGCTAAAGGCAGCCCCTTACATTACTCTTTATGCAGGAAATGCTCCATCATTAGAGACACCATCACAGCACCACCATCTCTAGGCTGTCAGCGTGCCCTCTAAAACAATAGCAGCGCCTCCCCTAATGTCAACTCGGCCATCTGGACGCACTGAAATCCCCAGCTCTCCTCCTCCGTGGGAACACTGAAAG
>CAUYON010006138.1:0-44435 GCA_963573935.1 Arctocebus calabarensis | reverse complement strand
AGGGAGGGTAATTGTTGGGACCACACCTACGGTGCATCTTACAAGGGTACAGGTGAAACTTACTAAATGCAGAACACAAATGTCTTAACACAATAACTAAGAAAATGCCATGAAGGCTACATTAACCAGTTTGATGAAAATATTTCAGATTGTATACGAAACTAGCACATTGTACCTCATGAGTGCATTAATGTGCAAAGCTTTGATTTAATAAAAAAAAAAAAAAGTTGAAAAACATAGGGTTGCAGTGTTTACGTTTGTAAGGTAAAGTCGGGATCGTTGTTCCTTTTACCCAGGAAGTGCCATGGGCCCCCTGCACTGTCCCCTTTGGGTGGGAACTTGCTGAGGCCTCGGCCCACCTTCCCCCTTCTTGAATTCAATTTTGTTTTCCTCTCTGGAGCAGTAGTGGTTAATCTACTAGTTTCGATTTACTACTGAGCTCATATGATGCTTGTTTTTCCCATTCCCATGATACTCAGGAGAGTGTTCTCCAAATCCACACAGATAAAAACTTTAACGTTTCAGCTCCATCTTAAGAAAATCTTTTTTCAGTTTTCAGAGATTTGGGGATTTCAGAACAGATAAGGGACCTGAGCTTAATTTCTTTGGGGCTTTTAGGGAGAGCAGTGTGGTATTATTGTTATGCCTAGAAAAAGCCTTACATTGCCCCAATCGGGGAGGTCCCCCGAGTGGCTGCACATACCCTCAATTCCTTTAAACTGGACCATAAGCCCAGCACAGTGGCTCACACCTGTAATCCCAGCACTCTGGGAGGCTGCGGTGGGTAGATTGCTGGAGCTGAGGAGCTCAGGACCAGCCTGAACAAGAGCAAGACCCCGCCTCTAAAAAATAGCTGTTGTGATGGGTATCTGCAGTCCCGGATATACTCGGGAGGCTGAGGCAAGGACTCTCTTGAGCCCCTGAGTTTGAGGTTGCTGTGAGCCATGACATCACGGCACTTGCACTCTACTGAAGGCCACAAAGTGAGACTGTGTCTCAAACAAACAAACTGGACCACAAGCAGCTTGAAGATGGAATTCAAGGCTGCTTATCTCTGGACCCTTAGTGAAGGACATAGTCCTTGGCACGTGATGCTGCCCACTGTTTGCCACGTTGCATTTTTGCTATTTCGAATAATTCCTGTGCCCAGCCCTGATCACTGTCCCAACCCGCCTCTTCCTGTAGCCCACCCTCCCAGCCCGTGCTCCAGAATGGCTCTCCCATTGATATGCAGCAGACACATCCTATTTCTCTCCTTAACTCCAAACTCAATAGCTAACTGTTTGTTCTGGTATTCTAGCACTAATTGCCATTCCTGATTTTGTTTGATATGTTTGACCTGGTATTTTAGAACTAACTCTTAATTGTGTTTTTATTTAATATGGATTGCACATAGAAAGCAGGGGCATCAGGAGTGCTATATAAATGCAAATTTTATTGTAGTTCACTCCAGACCTTAGAGGCTTGCCAAACTTGGTTCTACTCTGAAGAAGTTTTCCCCTAAAGGGCTTAGGGACGTTTCCTTACTATCCTAACAGCCCTCTCCAAGCTGTTCTCCTAAAAGGATGAAAACAACCCAACTGGTGTGCTTCAAAATTCTACTGAGTTCTGCATTGAATTAACAAACATCACACTCACTAGGTGAGGACATTTTTTAAATCCTATTTTTGTGAACTGAATGAGATTTTGCATTTAAAAAGCACCATCCTGGGTGGTGCCTATGGCTCAGTCGTTAGGGCGCTGGCCCCATATACCGATGGTGGTGGGTTCAAACACAGCCCTGGCCAAACTGCAACAAAAAAATAGCCGGGCGTTGTGGCAGGCCCCTGTAGTCCCAGCTACTCGGGAGGCTGAGGCAAGAGAATTGCATTAAGTCCAGGAGTTGGAGGTTGCTGTGAGCTGTGCGATGCCACGGCGCTCTACCAAGGGTGATAAAGTGAGACTCTGTCTCTACAAAAATTTAAAAAAGAAAAAGAAAAAGCACCATCCTAACCAATTCACCTTAATGTTATCGAAAGTTTAAGTTTGTGGTGTGACAAGCACCATCTTAACTTTTTGCTTTTTGAAGAACAGACTCATCATGACAAAACATCCATTAACTAGTAGAAAATTGGTACAACCCATAAGGTTGTTACAAAGATGATCAGGCCCCTGTCACCATCAGCCAATATGCAGAGACGGGGTAGAGTCCACCAAGCTACTTGTCAGAAGGCCAGGATTCTGGAGAGCAGTGAGAGTAGCCTCTCCAAGACTTTAACAAAAGTTCAAAGCAAAGACCACATTAACTCTTATTTCAAAGAATGATCAGCATAGGGCGGCGCCTGTGGCTCAGCAAGTAGGGCACAGGCTCTATATACCAAGTTCAAACCTGGCCTCAGCCAAACTGCAACAAAAAATAGCTGGGTGTTGTGGCGGGCGCCTGTAGTCCCAGCTACTCGGAAGGCTGAGGCAGGAGGATCGCCTAAGCCCTGGAGTTGGAGGTTGCTGTGAGCTGTGTGATGCCACAGCACTCTACTGAGGGTGATAAAGTGAAGACTCTGTCTCTAAATAAATAAATAAATAAAATAATGATTAGCACAACTCATTGATCTATTACATTTCCAATTCAAAAGTTAATTTCCTAAATCAATCCTCATAAATTACTCAAGCTGGGCAGCTTTAGGGTGGGAGCTAAATTTACCAAACAATAAGAATAAGCAAGTGACAGAGGGCCTCCTGGCCTCACTCTGGGAAGCTGAGGAGGGCAGATCACCTGAGCTCATCGGTTCCAGACCAGCCTGAGCTAGAATGAGACCCTGTCTCTAAAGGTAGCCGGGCATCGTGGTGGGTGCGTCATCCCAACTACTCGGGAGGCTGAGGCAAGAGAATTGCTGGAGCCCAAGAGTTTGAGGTTGCTGTGAGTGATGATGCCATAACACTCTATCAGGTAAAAAAGTGAGACTCTGTCTCAAAAAAAGAAAAAAACAAGAACAAGAGACAGGAGATGAGGTCACTGTAGGACCTAAAAGGACCAGACCAGCTGTGTCATGTCGTCCCTGCCCTGACTGACTCCATCTTATTTTCACCACAGGCGAAAAGTTATTATAATAATAGATTTCAGATCCTGTACGAAGCAAGTGACACCACAACCTAGCGAAGGAATAACTCCTGTGTCTTGTGAGTCATCCCATTCAGGCGCCACTGAGTCCCCATGCCAGGCTGGGTCCCTGTCTTCTAAACAGACGCCATGCACCATGCAAGAATTTAGAGCTTCCACTCTCCAAGGCCTTAATTTTGAAATTCTCACCCTGACCCATTCCTTGGGCCACATTCCATGCAGCACCCAGGGTTTCTGGCTTTTCACATCATTGCTCATTCTTCCACATCTGGTTCCCCCTTGGCTCTGAGCTTATCTCCCCGTCTATGACCTTGGCTCTCTCTCAGCCAATCCATGGCTAGACGAGTGAATGGATTTTATTTTCTGTTCTCTTTTAGTTACTGATTTCATCCCATTGTGTCCTTGAAACAGTCTAAGAGGTTATACATGTCTGCCATGGGAACTGCATATTTGGTTTTCATCACTGGGCATAGAAAATACTTGCCATTTCAAGAATCTTATCTTTAATGACTTATTTAATAACATTCTTTGTAACCCAGAACTGGTCATGGAAAAATAACTAACATTCTCCATTTGTGGGGCATAGCCAGCCCAATGAAATGCTACCAATATTATTATCAAAGTCTCCATTGATATTATTATATCTGAAGGGAACTGCCACATTGACATATTCTGTTATTGCATATGTTATCTTGCACTTGTCACCATGAAATTGAACTTGGCTTTACTAAGTCTGGCCTTTGGCTAGACAGCTATAAAGATTGTAGAAATCGTATGTGAACTAAAGACCCAATCTTTGTTCACACTGACAGTGGAGGCAGCAGTAGTGATTGTGACTGAGAAAAAGGTGGCAGGAGGTCGCGGGTGCTGACCGGAGGCTTTTTTGATAGTATCAAGATCCAAATAGTTAAGGTGAGAATCTAAGCAGGATTGCAGGATAAAAACCAGACCTAGTTAAGAGTTCTAAAAGCTGAAATGCCACAACCAGAAGCAACCCTCAGAGACACACATGCCCTGGCATCCAGGAAATCCCGAAAAAAAGACGGAGAAGTCAGCAGAGGTGGATCAAACCCAGGAATCCAGGAAGTCGGAGAACTCCCTTCAGAGAGATGATAGGTGGTCCTGAGCTTTGATTAAGAGTCAGACAATTGGGAGGCTGAGGCCGGAGGATCACTTGAGATCAGGAGTTCAAAAGCAGCCTGAGCAAGGGTGAGGACACCCCCCACATACCCATCTCTAAAAAAAATAGAAAACCTTAGCCAGGCATTATGGTAGGCTAAGCTACCATATAGTCCCAGCTACCCTAGAGTTTGAGGTAGGAGGATCACCTGAGCCCAGGAGCGTGAGGCTTCAGAGAGCTATGATGACACCATGGCCCTCTATCCAGGGCAACAAAACAAAACCTCGTCTCAGAAAAAGAAAAAAGAGTCAGAGCATAAGTTCGTACCCACATGCTACTCAGGTGATTCTGGGTAAGCTACTAATCTGAGTCTCAATTTTCTCATCTGAAAACAGTAATAATAATAATAATAAAATGCATCCCCATCGGGGTGTGAGAATTAAATGAGATAATGCACGTGGAGTGATTAGCCAAGCACTTGGCACCTAGAAACCATGCAATAAATGGTAATCAGCTTGACACCAGTAATCAAGGGGGCAAAGGAGTAACTAAACATGAAAATAATTGCCACCTGACTTCCTTTTGTGTTTTCTGAGAGGAGCAGGAATGGAGGCCGCCACCTGCCTGGCCCCAAACCTGAACAAGAAAGCAGGAACACAACTGCCCCTGTCGAATGAGGGCCTCGTAGCTTAGGGGAACCCTGACCCCTGCCAGAAGCAGGGTGTGAGGAGAGCGACTGGGGTCCACCACTTCACGAAGGGCTGTCCAGCAGACAAGCCTGCTGCTCAGTCCTCAGCTACGCGGTCTCCACCTGACGTCCACTTCTAGCCCTAATTGCCATTCCTGACTTTGTTGTAGAAAATCCTTCTCCTTACCAAAATATAAAGGAGCCCATGAAACCCAGGCCCACCCTGCGTACCCCGCTCTGTAGCTTGCCCCTCTCTGCCGGGCCAGACACCTCCCCCAAACAAGCAGTAAGACTAAAGAGCCTCATGCCCTCAAATTCCTTTTTCTGAACTGTGCAGTCAAACCATGCCCCTTGACTCACTTAGAACCTGCTTAACAGCACCTAATGAAACTGGCATCACACAGCTCACAGGTGGCTCATGCCCGTAATCCTAGCACCCTGGGAGGCCAAAGCAGGTGGCTCGCTTGAGCCAAGAGTTCAAGACCGGTCTGCGCAAGAGTGAAACCCCATCTCTAAAAATAGCCGGCGTTGTGGCGGGCGCCTGTAGTCCAGTACTCAGGAGGCCAAGGCAAGAGCTTCACTTGAGCACAAGAATTTGAGGTTGCTGTGAGCTATGACGCCACAGCTC
Source organism: Arctocebus calabarensis (assembly GCA_963573935.1). Taxonomy (NCBI): domain Eukaryota; kingdom Metazoa; phylum Chordata; class Mammalia; order Primates; family Lorisidae; genus Arctocebus; species Arctocebus calabarensis. The sequence goes on along the minus strand of CAUYON010006138.1, from coordinate 38,902 downwards.
TCTACTGAGGGTGACAACATGAAACTCTGTCTCAAAAAAGGACCCTGTAGATTTTGTGACTTATATCACATAATGTCTACTTTCTCAGCGGCCTTAGATGATTATTGCAGCCACAATACTAGAACTTGTCCAGAGCAACCAGTGTGTGTTAATGTCATGGAAGTGTTTCTTTGTTTTTTAACATAAGCCTAGTTTTCCTTTTTGCTTTGACCATGAGGAAACCCATGACTAAATTTGAGCACTGATACCAACCCTGGTTATGCAGTTCATTGTAAATATATTTTCCTCAGTTTAATTTTAATATTTTGAGTCTAGACGAGAGACCAGAAAAGTACAGCCCAAGGGCAAATCCGGCCTTATCACTTGTCCATTGCCTGTGGCAGATTCTCTAACACAGCGGCACAGTTGATGGTTTTAGAAAATCTTTCCTATGTGGTCCTTTACAGAAAACATTTGCCAACCTCTGCTCTGCAATTAGCTTCTTCTAACCTTGTTCTCTCTCTTTTTTTTTTTTTTGTAGAGACAGAGTTTCCCTTTATTGCCCTGGTAGAGTGCCTGGCGTCACACAACTCACAGCAACCTCCAACTCCTGGGCTTAGGCGATCCTCCTGCCTCAGCCTCCTGAGTAGCTGGGACTACAGGCGCCCGCCACACGCCCAGCTATTTTTCTGTTTTGCAGTTCGGCCAAGGCCGGGCTTGAACCCGCCACCTTCGGTATATGGGGCCGGCGCCCTGCTCGCTGAGCCACAGGAGCCACCCTAACCTTGTTCTCTTGATCTTGTTCTGTTATGAGTGTTTTCTAAGCAGCCTCAGATCCTTTTTTTTTTTTTGAGACAGAGCCTCAAGCTGTCACCCTGCATAGAGTGTGGTGGCATCACGGCTCACAGCAACCTCCAATTCCTGGGCTCAAGTGAGTCTCCTGCCTCCGTCTCCCAAGTAGCTGGGACTACAGGCGCCTGCCACAACACCCAGTCATTTTTTGGTAGCCGTCATTGTTGTTTGGCGGGCCCTGGCTGGATTCGAACCCACCAGCTCAGGTGTACGTGGCTGGCGCCTTAGCCCGTTGAGCCACAGGCACCGAGCCCTCAGATTCATTTTGAAACAAAGAAGATTATAAACGATCTGACGCAAAGAGGGCCACCCAGGGCAGCTGTCATCACACCCAGGAAGCACCCTCCCTGCCATTAGCATAGATATTCTACTGCTTCGTGGGATTATACTCAGAATAAAAACCACCATCCTCCTTTCTGAGCCTTGTGGCTGAGAATGATACTAAAGTAGGGTGCCCTGCATGTAAGCACTTTGAAATTAAAGGAAATTTAAGTTCTTAGGCGCTACCTCATAACCTAGGCCTTTCTACCCTTCTCCTTTCTCTGTCCCAAGCACAGAGGGGCTCTCTCTAGAAGTCCCCTTATCTGACAGAGGAAAACTTCTTCCAAAAGAAACACATTGTCTAAAGATGCCCCCTTCCCAGGAATCTCATCAAATAACCAGGAAAGGTCCAGAGGAGAGAAAAGACTAAAGTCATCACCACACCCAGACAGATCTTTCATCTCTTCTTCTAGTGGCAGCTCCGCATTACCGGGGAGATTTTTCTGTGCGAAATAAGACAACCTTTGCTCATGGCGCATTTCTGCCCCTCACCTTCCTCCCACCTCCTTCAGAGCTCAGAGGAACTTTCTGTTCTCTGGGCTCATTCAATTCCCCTGAAAATCATTTGCTGCCCCTCAAACTTGCTCACATCCTCCTTTTCTCTCCCATATGAAGAGGGTATTTAGCCTCAGCCATCTGAGACTTCTTAGAGTCTCATATTTGCTATGGTTCCTATGCTTAATGCGCGGTAATGAATTCGTACACCTTTTCTCCTGTTAATCTGTCTACTGTCAGTTCATTTCAGCAGACTCAAACCTTCACAGGAGGAGGGAGAATTCTCTTCACTCCTACACTCATACTGAATTTTGATCATGGTTCTTGGGGATTCCTTCATCCTAGACCCCATTAAAATTGTTTTCTTCTTGAGAGCTTTCTTTACTAATTCTTCCAAATAATCCATTTTTAACAGATCCCACTAGAAGCTAAAAGATAAAATATCAGGCAAAAAGAAGAAAGGAATTTCACCTGGGGGAATAAAAAGGCTAAGAAAGATGGGCAGGGTGGCTCACATCTATAATCCCAGTACTTTGGGAGGCTGAAGTAGGAGGCTCACTTGAGGCCAGGAGTTTGAGACCAGCCTGGGCAACACAGCAAGACCCCATCTCAACAACTTTTTTTTTTTTTTCCAAAAACTAGCCAGGCATGGCTCTGCACCCATAGTTCAGTGAGTAGGGCACTGGCCACATACACCCAAGCTGGCAGATTTGAGCTCGGCCCATACCTGCTAAACGACAATGACAACTGCAACCAAAAAATAGCTGAGGATTGTGGCAGGCGCCTTGTTGTCCTAGCTACTTGGGAGGCTGAGGCAAGAGAATCACTTGAGCCCAAGAGTTTGAAGTTGCTGTGAGCTGTGACACGACAGCACTCTACTGAGGGAGACATAGTGAGACTCTGTCTCAAAAAAAAAAAACTAGCCAGGCAGGGTGGCACACAACTATTGTCCTAGCTACACAGGAGGCTGAGGCAGGAGGATTGCTCAAGCCCTGGAGTTTGAGGCTAGAGTGAACTATGATGATGCCACTATATTCTAGCCTGGATGACAAAATGAGACTGTCTTGAAAAAAAGAGAGCTGGAAGCTGCTTGTGATCCTTCCCACTCAGCGCCAGGCTTGACACGGAAATTACGTTATAATGATGATAATTAGGAAACATAAAAACTTTACTATTTTTTACAATTAAACCCACATGCAGATGATAATTACTGTAACAAATTTAATGCCCAGATTTGTTTCTCTTCCAAAAAAGTGAAAAATTAGTCCAGCTATAACTTAGTAATGCCTTTAAATCTGGCTCGATAAGGAGCAAAACATCTGATTTTCAAGGTATTTGGTGTTTGGTACTCCCTAGCCAAAAGTGGTTTTATTTTTCTCTCCAAATAGGATATTCGTTAGGAAGCCTTTCAGCAAAAACTACTAATTTAAGGCCTTGTTTTATACAAAAGTTACATGCTTCCCAAGATCAAATTTTCATTAACAAAGCATTGTATGGTCTTATCTAGCAAAATCCTGAAAATGCAATTTGGCCATTAAAGGGAATTATAAACCAGCATATCATTGAAATTGCACGATGATCTTAGTAATCCCCCATACTATCTACTGTCAATGCAAAAGATTTTTCCTTAGGAAGAAAACTTGTGGCTTGTGTTCAAAGAAATATTAGGCGTCTGAGCAATTTACTGAAACTTACTGAGAAAGTAACTTTAGGGACTTTTTTCCCCCAAAAAACTGTTCAAGCCTTGAGCAACTGCAATTACGCTTTCCTCTGTCGGCAAACACTGTCTTTATAATTAAGACAAACATCCCGTAGTGCCTATTCTTTTGAAAGGGACTTTTTCTCCCCATTGACCAGAAAACAGAAATCAATGTTTTACATTTCCTAGTGAAATCATAAGAAAAACTACCTCAGGTGGCTTGTAAAGGAAAAGCTCGTAGGCATCAAATGTAAAAAACCTGGATAAGAATATTGTTTCATTTTTGTGTCTTCAGAACATAAGAGAACCTGAATCACTCACATTCTTGGCTCCTTTTCCACCCACACAGGGACACCAGGACGAATTCCAGAATCAAAGAGAGACGCATTCCTCTTTGCCACAAAGTACTCACGCTTGGCAAATGCTAAAAGTGTGGGTCATCTTTTTTTTTTTTTTCTTTTTAAATGATAGCCAAGCCAGGAAGCGCGCAGGCAGAGAGCAAATAACAGTCTCCCTAGCACCTGCCAGCTTCCAGAGCTGGGTCTGCAGCATCCACAGCATAACACGTTGCAGGAAAAATTCCAGATTTCCGTGTCCCTGAGGCAAGCATGACTCAGCAAGGCCAGCTCAGTGGGACAAGAGCAGTTTGCTTCAGAGGACTTTGAGGTTTCTCTACTCCAACACAATGGGCGTGGAATTAGATTTATTACAACCACAAGGATGTGCAAATTTCTTTATGGCATAAATAGTTCTTTGCACAAGTCCTAGCTGTCAACAACTCCTTATTTGCCTGGAATGCCTTAGCAGCCAAGAATGCTTTGTGTCTTCAGCTTCATACCTGGAGCGCTAAAATAGCAATCTCGTTAATGAGAAGACAATGGGGCTAACTGTGCGGTTTTGCAGCCTTTCAACGGGCCCTACCCTTTAATTGCTGGGTGCTGGCAACTTCACAGATGGTAATGAGTACATTGTTCTTCCTTTTTGCGCCCAGCTCCTGCAGCGCGGTAGGAACGGAGTTTGTTTTGTGTACAGAGCCGGGCAGATTCTTATTAGAAGCTGGAGGGGACATTTAGAATGAGAAGTTTATTTTGACTGGGGAGGTATGTCTTGAGAGTTTGCATTCAGATCCAAGAGGAAAAAGAGATAAAGTGGGTTAGCCTCAGTCATGTGGGAGATGACATTTCTCGCCGTGTTTGAAGTATTTTATGAATTAGAGAATGGGACCGATTTTGAAGGCTAAATTAATTTAATCTGTTTGCTTTCGTTTGATGCAGCAGCTGCAGGGACACACCCTACTTCTTTGAAAATCTCAGCTTCAAGGGGGCTGGGTTGAGAAGAGGGAACAGTGCAGCAAAGGGGCTGCTGTGCCTTGCTTGGCTGAGGAAGAGAATCAGTTTCCAGTTTCCCCAGGTGGGAGTCTGGCGTTCTTGGGGAAGGTTTCATCCCAGACGTCGAGGTAGACACTTACTCTTGCCCACCAGGCTTGATACTAAAGAAGAACTTGCCAGGTAAAGCAAACACAAGTCGAAGAAAGGAAATTATTCTTCCACCTCTGCCCCCTCCCCCAGCACATTTTCATTAGGGAGGAGAAGAAAAAAACTTCAGGGTAAAGATGAAAGAGGCAAAAAGGTTCCCATTGGTCATGGGCCATTAACAGTGACTTGACAGCCAGTTTGCCACACATTCAGCACTGCCATAGACCTCAAGAGCCCGAGGCCTGGAGCTTCCCTATTTGTGTTTGAGTTAGGATTTCTCAGGTGCTGGGAAGGGCTGATGCAGTCAAGAACCTGCTCATACCTGGATAGTAACCCTGGATGAATGTCCCATCTCCTTCATCATTCCACCCAGGGCCGCTTTCTTTTTCTTTTTGAGACAGTCACTTTGTCTCCTTGGGTAGAGTGCCACAGCCTCATAACTCACAGCAACCTCAGACTCTTGGGCTCAAGCAATTCTCCTGCCTCAGCCTCCCAAGCAGCTGGGACTACTGCCACAACACCCAGAATTTTTAGAGGCAGCATCTTGTTCTTGCTCAGGCTGGTCTCGAACTCCCTGAGTTCAAGCCATCTACCCAGCTTGGCCTCCCAGAGTGCTAGGATTACAGGCGTGAGCCACCTTGCCCAGCCTTCACCCATGCATTTCCAAGCAGGACAGAGAAGTGTTCACGGGTCAATTTTTCAAAAACTCATTAAATTACTTAGGAGCAAAGCAAAGCAGGTTCACTTGGTTTGTCTCATATCAATCACTGAGTCAGGGCGTCTTTTCACGGGCTGGTGCACTGAGGCGCATTGGTCCATCTCCAAGATCAGGGAGCAAAAAGTGAACTGTGCCATCAGAGTGCTTGATGCAGGAGACCAGGTCACATCGCTCACCCCTGACGTGGGCTGGCTGAGTCTAGAAAAGGAAGTACAGGGCAGCGCCTGTGGCTCAGTGAGTGGGGTGCCGACCCCATATGCCGGAGGTGGCAGGTTCAAACCCAGTCCCAGTCAAAAACTGCAAGAAAAAAAAAAAGAAAGAAAAGGAAATACAGTGCCCAAAGATACCAAGAAGACACAAGTGACCATGGACTGTGGCACCAGACTGGGCAGTTTCTTGTTACAGGGTGATATGAAAAGTCCACGTGTTATTTATGGATTTATCACTCTCAAGAACTCTGGAACTGTAAGGGGGAAGGGGGAAAAAGCAAGTATTTTCTGCTGAATAACTCATTTATCTGGGCATGTGTGTTGGCAAGCAGGTGGGGCTGCATGAAGTGGACACAGGGCTAAATGCTTCCCGTCCGCAATTAGGACAGAGAGTAAGGGCTCTGTCCCTTTCGAGGGGCCCAGGATAAGTAAGCCTGTGACTTTAAGTGAGGTTAGAAGTAGAATCTTTTCCCCAGAGTGCTCAGCTCCTCCTTGAGAAGAGCTTTGTGTGAATGACAGCCTCCCTCTTAAAATTTTCCCTTGACATGTTAGGATGTTGATTTTTTGGTTTGGTTGGGTTTGGGTTTTTAGAGACAGCATCTTGCTTTGTCAACCAGACTAGAGTACAGTGGCACCATCATAGCTCACTGCAGCTTCAAGCACCTGGGCTAAAGGGATCCTCCCGCCTCAGTCTCCCCAAATAGCTGGGGCTATAGGCATGTGCCATAACACCCAGCTTTTTTATTTTTTTTAATATTGTTTAATGTTGACTTCAAAATAAAACATTGCTGGCAGCACCGTGGCTCAAGGAGTAGGGCGCCGGCCCCGGCCAAAACTGCAAAAAAATAAAAAATAAAACAAAACACTGCTTACATCTTTAAAAAGAAAAGATCATTTACTAAAATTGAGGCAAGGGCGGTGCCTGTGGCTCAAAGAGTTAGGACACCAGTTCCATATGCCGGAAGTAGCGGGTTCAAACCCAGCCCCAGCCAAAAACTGCAAAAATAAAATAAAATTGAGGCAAAGTTGTTGCATTCATTTTCACAAGTCCATTCCTTTCCAAGATACACGTTCAAATCTCTGCTCAGGCCAAATGGCACAGAACTTGAAAGCAACAATGCACATGTGACCCCTCCTTCTCCACCACACAACTGGTTCAGGCAAATCCATTGGCACAACCACCTCCATCGATCAAGCGTCTAGTGGGCAGTTTCATAATTCTGTAATTACAAATATTTCTATGCAGGGACGGGGAGAGAGTGAAAGCTACAGTGGTGGAAAGACAGAAAGAGTGGTTGGTACACCCAGGGCACCAGGAAGCTGGTGCCAGGGGCTGCTCAGACCACACCCCTTTGTCCTCCCCTGGGTTTTGGTCAAATGCACCTGCATTCTGGGAGACCGAGGTGGGTGGATCACTTGAGTTGAGGAGTTAGAGACCAGCTGGAGCAAGAGTGAGACCTCCATCTCTACTAAAAATAGAAAAAATAGCTAGGTGCCACAGCGGGAGCCTATAGTAGCAGATGCTCAGGAGGCTGAGGGAAGAGGATCCCTTGAACCCAAGAGTTTGGGGTACGGCAATGATGCCACAGCACTGTACCCGGGGCCAGAGTGAGACTCTGTCTCCAAGAATAATACAATTCAATACGGCACAGCCGTCCCGTCTCTCACCCACTCCTCACTCGTGACTGCAACTCTTCCAAGGGACCATGCGAGCCGGGGCAAGTAACCAGTCACCGCAAATGTCCGCAGTGTTCCCCCGTGCCCCTGACACAGGCCCTCCCAGGTGAAGATGCGACGGCAGCCAGCTCAACCCAAACACCCCTCCAGGTCGGAGACTGTGGGATGCCACCCACACGTGCCTGTTCATGGCCCACGTCAACCCTCACTTGGACCCCAACTCCAGCGCTGCTGATTTGAAAGAGAGATCCCTGCAGCTGGCAGGTGTGTTTGCCAAGTTCTTGGTCTGGAGCTGCTTTTCCCACAACGTCAGGAGGCTGGGCCTGCTCCTGCCTTCCTGCCCCACCCCGAGCAGGGCCCAGTGCTCCCCGGAAGGGCTCTTCCCGTCTCAAAAGCAATCCTTCATCACCCCAGAGAACTAAGACGCCATGAAGACTTCTGACGTGAGTAGTTTCAACCTACGCAGGAAATGTTTTGGATTTACATTTGGGAAGTTGTTCTGCCACTCTGAGTTGAAAGAATTCGGTGCCCTGACTTTTTGCACGGGCATCTCGAGCCTCAAAAGTCCGAAAACCATTATAAATAATAAATCTCCTTAAGCCCTGCAATCTCGCTAGGAGAGGGCAGCGCAGTCCCAATTCTATAGAGAAGGCCCTGAGGGGTTCATTATCTTGCCCCAGTGAGTAGGAACAACTCCAGCTCTCTGAGGGGGACCCCAGGCAGGGACCCCAAGCTCACTGAGGGGAGCCCAGCAGAGACTCTGGCTCCCTTCCAAATCCAGCGCTGATTTTCATTTACATCTTGTAATCTCCCTAAGCCTCCGTTTCCTCTTCTGCAGAATGGGAATGATAATTCCCACATCACAGTTACCCTGAAGACGGAGGATTAAGGGAGGCATTTAAAACCCCACTTTGCAGGGTCGGCTTTGTGCCGCTGCTGTTGCTGCTGTTATTACAGCATCGGGCTTGGCAGTTCATTCTCGAGGTTATATTTTCTTGTCTCTTTTGTAAGGAAGTTATTTGCAAACAACCAAAGTACAGCTATAGCCAACAGAAAATGAGAAACAATTCTTCCAGGAATACAGATCCAAATTTTTAACAGCAGTACCACACTATAAAATGAAATGCTTCTAATTAAAACCCCTCCGTGATTTGTAGCTTTGGTCAAAATATGTTTTTCTGTGTTCTTATGTGTGTTTGTGTTTTAAACAGATCAAGCGATCTAATTTTGAGGGGCATCTTCTTTTGTGGAAAATGGCATACTAAATGTTGAGGAAGACATAGATAAATGTTAGAAAAAGCTGTCTTAATTCAATCAAATTATGAACCACCACCCCCCATCAAAATAATGGGTCCTGTCATTTGCAAATGACAGAATCCCAATTGAGACTGGCTTGAGAATAATGGATTAGCTTGAGTACTCCATGGAGTAACAGAGGAGTTTGCTGAAGGAGAAAGGATGGGCCTTACAAAGAAGAGAGAGGTTTTAGCAGGGTGCTACACCACCGAAGTGACAGCATCATCATCATTAACATAAATCACATTAGGAGTTAAAGCAAAATAGCACACCAACAGGAAATTCTTCTTTAAATTGATGAAATAATCATACTTGATTTTTCAAATAATTAAATCACAGTGGCCAAAACATTCATCCCAAGGGATCTTCCAAAGGGAACAAAATTTCAGGGCCTCCGCTCAGCCTGATTCTAGAAACCCAGCTTCTGTGCAGAGATGACAGGTGGAAAGAACAAAGATACTGTTCTCCTGCCCAACTGAGAGCACAGCCGGCAGTGGGCCACAGCTCAGGCATCTCTCTCCCCTTTGCACAGCAAGGTCTGTGAGGGACAGCCACTCGGTCTGTCCTGCTCACAACTTACTGAGTGCCTCCGATGTGCCACGCAGGATCAGAGGCCAAGTGAAGGGAAGGAAGCCCTTGTTTATTGTGGCACCGATATTCTAGCACACAACAGGTGGCATAGGTGTCAGGTGCGAAGATGCTAAGAAGAAAAATACAACTGAGGAACTGGAGAGACGGGAAAGTAACCTAGAGACGGGGGGCCCTGGCAAAGATCTGGGGAGGAGATTTGGTGAGAGCTGGGGAGGATAGTGGGGTACCTCTGGGAAGGAGTTTGGGGAAGACATTTGAGGAGACCTAGAGAGGAAATTTGGGGAGACATTGGGAGAAAATGTGCGGAGGTCACGGGAGGTGTGGGGAGGCCTGGGGAGGAGACCTGGCAGAGGGCACAGCCAGACTCTGATGTCTGCAGGTAGAAGCACCCTTGCCCACTGGGGGTGGGAGTGAGGTGAGAAGGGAGGGGCTGTGGTAAAGACTCGGGGATTTTATGCTAAATAAAATGAAAAGTTGTGGGAGAAGGCTGGGCGCAGTGGCTCACACCCATAATCCTAGCACTCTGGGAGGCCAAGATGGGTGGTTTGCTTGAGCTCAGGATATCAGACCAGCCTGAGCAAGAATGAGACCCACCTCTAAAAATAGCCAGGCGTTGTGATAGGCAGCTGTAGTCCCAGCTACTTGGGAGGCTGAGGCAAGAGGATCACTTGAGCCCAAGAGTTTTGAGTTTTCTGTGAGCTGTGATACCACTGCACTCTACCTAGGGTGACAGAGTGAGACTCTTGTCAAAAGAAAGAAAGAGAGAAAAAGAAGAGAGAAAGAAAGAGGGAAAGGGAAGGGAAGGGAAGGGAAGGGAAGGGAAGGGAAGGGAAAGGAAGGGAAGGGAAGGGAGAAAGAAAGACAGAAAGAAAAAAAGGAAGAAAGGAAAGAAAGGAAAAGAAAGAAAGAAGGAAGGAAGGAAAGAAGGAAGGAAGGAAAGAAAAAGAAAGAAAGAAAGAAAGAAAGAAAGAAAGAAAGAAAGAAAGAAAGAAAGAAAGAAAGAAAGAAAGAAAGAAAGAAAGAAAGAAAGAAAAAGAAAGAGAGAAAAGCTGTTAGAGAGATTTGTTGTTTTGGGGGTTTTTTGAGACAGAGTCTCAAGCTGTCACCCCGGGTAGAGTGCCATGGCCTCATAGCTCACAGCAACCTCAAACTCTTGGGCCTAAGCGATTCTCCTGCCTCAGCCTCCCAAGTAGCTGGGACCACAGGCACCCGCCACCACGCCTGGCTATCTTTTGGTTGTAGTTGTGATTGTTGTTTGGCAGGCCCGGGCTGGATTCAAACCCATCAGCTCTATTGTGTATGCCTGGGACCCTAGCCACTTGAGCTACAGGTGCCGAGCCTGTCGGAGAGATTTGAATAGACCATTTCTAGTTTTAGTTCTTGGGGCACTTCTTCCCCTGTAGACACTATCTGCTCCACTGCTGGCCTGGGCTGAATATATGAGAATAGGTTTGTTCTTAGAATTTGTAAAATAACAAGTTAAAGTATATAAATTGCCACAACCACCATACAATAATAGTATATAATTTCTCAAAAATGTTTTGCAAATAGCATATGTTTTTGATTTCAAAAGTATATTAAGAAGCCCGCGTACACACAAATCTCTCTGATCTCCCCCTGAGCGACTTTTATAGACAGCAACAGCCCTTTGATGGACCTACTTGGGTTTTAACCTCGGAACTACTGAGCTTCACCCTCTCGATCTGTTTCCCTTTTCTCAAAGATAGGGCATCTCTCTGGTTACAGCCACTGGGAGAGGGTAATGGACCGTGGCCAACACGCCAGTGGGATGGGGTACAGTGAGCTTCTCTTCTCCTCAGATTAAATAGCCATGAGTAGAATGTTCTCCTACACTGACATATAACAATCACTGCCACATCCCATCTCAGAATCCTTGTAATAGCCTACGTGTTCTTTTCTTTTTTAAAAAAGAGAAACTTACTGTGTTGCCCGGGCTGAAATAGAATTCCTGAGCTCAAGAAATCCTCCTGCCTCAAGGCATGCCCACAGCCCGTGGCCGAAGAACATTCTAAAGAGAATATTGAATTCCTTTTCCAGAGCCACAAATTCACCTGTTTAACTCAAGTTAAAAAAAAATTTTTTTTGAGACACAGTCTCATTTTGTCACCCTCAGTAGAGTACTGTGGAGTCACAGCTCACAGCAACCTCAAAGCTTACGTGATTCTCTTGCCTCAGCCTCCCAAGTAGCTGGGAGTACAGGTGTCCACCACAACGCCTGGCTATTTTTTGGTTGCAGTTGTCATTGTTGTTTAGTAGGCCCAGGCGGGCTCAAACCCACCTGTCTCCGTGTATATGGCTGGCACACTACCCATTGAGCTACGGACGCTGCCTCAAGTTAAACATTTCATTCTTGACTAAGATACCCAAAAGTTCAATTGGTAACAAGGTACAGAATCTGAAAAGTCTAGTCCGTGACCCTGGTTCCTACCAATCTCAGGTATTTTTTCTGAAACACGTTGTATCTGTTACTTTGTCAAATAAAATGTCACACTCTCTTAGTCACTGGTCTTCACACCGCTGTATTTATCTACTGGGTGATGGGCATGGTGGTTCATGCCTGTAGTCCTGGCACTCTGGAAATGAGACTGATGCTGGAGGATCACCAGCCTAAGAGTGAGACACATCATTACCAAAAATAGGGGGAAAATCGGACAGGCATAACGGTGGGTGCCTTTAGTCCCAGCTACTTGTGCGGCTGAGGCAGGAGGATCACTTGAGCCCAGGAGTTTGAGGTTGCTACAAACTGTGATCATACCACTGCACTCTACCCAGGGCAACCGAGCAAGACTCTGTCTCTCCCATTTATCTACTGGGCTCTTTGATGTCTTACTTCTACCTGACTCACCTGGAGGTAAAGTTCAGAGGCCGGAACCCAGGGCAGGTCTCTCTAGGCTCTAAAGTACCCAGAGCTTCATGAAAGTTCAAGAACCACACAAATACTAGAAAAGCAAAGCGTCCCAGGGAAAAGCTTCCGTAACCAACTCATAAAGGGATGATTCTCATTCTCTGATGGCAACAAAGAAAAATGATCTTCCTCTACCCCCACCCCACGCCCACCTCTTTCCTATGAAAGCCTTATTTCTTTTCTTTCTTTCTTTTTTTTTTTTTTTTTGAGACAGAGCCTCAAGCTGTCACCCTGGATAGAGTACTGTGGCATCACAGCTCACAGCAACCTCCAATTCCTGGGCTCAAGCAAGTCTCCTGCCTCCGCCTCCCAAGTAGCTGGGACTACAAGTGCTCGCCACAACGCCCGGCCATTTTTTGGTTGCAGCTGTCATTGTTGTTTGGGGCCTGGGCTGGATTCGAACCCGCCAGGTCAGGTGTACGTGGCTGGTGCCTTAGCCTGTTCAACCACAGGCGCTGAGCCCCCCTGTGTCTTTCTATCTTACAGCACAGTAAGAACATACTTGATTCATTCTTTTTATTTTTTTAAGAGACAGGATCTCACTAGGTCACGAGGCTGGAAAGCATTGGCCTAATCATAGCTCACTATGGCCTCAAACTCCTGGGCTCAAGCAATCCTCTAGCCTTGTAGCTGAAGACTGAATAGCTGCCGGGCAGGGTGGCTCATGCCTATAATCCTAGCACTCTGGGAGGCCAAGGCAGGTGGACTGTTTGAGCTTAAAGAGTTCAAGACCAGCCTGAGCAAGAGCAAGCACCCATCTCTAAAAATAGCCAGGTGTTGGCTCAGCGCCTGTGGCTCAACGGGCTAAGGCGCCAACCACATACACCTGATCTGGAGGGTTTGAATCCAGTCTGGGCCCATCAAACAACAATGACGGCTGCAACCAAAAAATGGCCGGGTGTTGTGGCGGGCGCCTGCAGTCCCAGCTACTTGGGAGACAGAGGCAGGAGACTCGGTTGAGCCCAGGAATTGGAGGTTGCTGTGAGCTGTGATGCCACAGCATTCTATCCAGGGTGACAGCTTGAGACTCTGTCTCAAAAAAATATATATATATATAGCCAGGTATTGTAACAGGCACCTATAGTCCCAGGTATGTGAGAGGCTGAGGCAAGAGGATCTCTTGAGCCCAAGAGTTTGAAGTTACTGTGAGCTATGACACCATGGCACTCCACAGAGAGTGACAAAGTGAGACTTTTCTCTCAAATACATAAACAAATAAAGACTGGGTAGCTGGGACTATAGATGTGTGCCACCATGCCTGGAAGACTTTTAAAATTTGATTGCACAGATTGGGGTCTCACTATGTTGTCCAGGCTAGTCTCAACCTCCTGGCCTCAAGTGGTTCTCCTGCCAACCTCCCAAAGTGCTGGGATTATAGGAATGATTCATTCTTTTTTTTTTTTTTTTTTTTAGAAAAAGATAAACAGTTTATCATCCTCAGTAGAGTGCTGTAGCATCACAGCTCACAGTAACCTCCAACTCCTGGGCTTAGGCGATTCTCTTGCCTCAGTCTCTTGAGTACCTGGGACTATAGGTGCCTGACACAACACCTGGCTATTTTTTGTTTGCAGTTCTGCTGGGGCCAGGTTTGAACCCACCACCCTCGGTATATGGGGCCAGTGCCGTACCCACTAAGCCACAGGCACCGCCCATGATTCATTCTTTAACACTCTGAGTGGTTTATAACTGGTCCAAAGGGATGATGGGCTGTGATGTACCACTGAAGAGAGAAGTAGGGAGGAACTGAGACATCATGGCTCAACAAGTTAGGGCATTCCTACTTCCGGAATCTAAAAGTTAACGTAACATCAAGTTTACCAAGGAGATTAAAAACAATGCTCAGATGAAAATTCACTGAATTGCCAACACATCACCACTGAAGGAGAAAGATACAGCACATTGACCACTTCTACCAGGAAAATTTTTACACTCTTAACATATTTAAAGCCTGAAAGCAGAAATCATCCCAACTACATGTTGAAGAAATAAATTCTCCCTTGTTCTAACCAGCACTGTGCAGCTTTATGCTTTTGTATATTTCATTCATCAAATACTTATTAAGTGAATCACCTGGGGAGTTATTTAACATTTGGGGCCTCAATTTCCACATTACTAAAAAAGAAATAATAATAGTACCTATTTTTGAGAACTGTTCTGAGGATGAAATGGATTAATTTACAGGAAGTGCTTAGCTTCTTTCTGGCAACTGGATGAGTCTTTGGCTTTCTTTTTCCCCTTCCTCAAAGTCTTCCCCCATGCATTTTGCTGCAATGAAGACCCTCATTCTGCCTCTGGCAACTTTATATTTACCCTTCATGTGTCAGAGCAAGAACAGGAGAAAAAGATACAGGGGCCAGAGCTGACCATACACACAGCGATAAGCATGTACGGTTGTGTGTGTGTGTGCCCATATACATGCCCTGACATGTATGTGAGTCAGCAGTCACAGAAGCTGTGTCTATGTGAAATCAGTGCTGGGTCTATATGAAATCAGTGGATATGTGAAATCAGTGCTGGGTCTATATGAAATCAGTGGATGTGTGAATTCAGTGCTGGGTCTAAATGAAATCAGTGGATGTGTGAAATCAGTGCTGGGTCTATATGAAATCAATGGATATGTGAAATCAGTGCTGGGTCTATATGAAATCAGTGCTGGGTCTATATGAAATCAGTGGATATGTGAAATCATTTCTTCTGGTGGAACCCAAGGGCAGGAAGTAGCCTGACTGTCTTCCCTTGTCTTAACCTGACCTTTACAAGAGCATCTCATCCTATTTTGGTCTTGGCCTTTTTTTTTTTGTTTGTTTTAATGCAACTGGGAATGCATTCAGGAGATTCCAAAAAAAGTGTACCAGGAATTATTAAAAGCATGAAAAGTTGGTCCTATGAAGCAAGTTGTAATGAATGGAAGAAAGAAAAGACTACAGGGTGAGTAAACACCTCCCTTTAAATTACACATAGAAGCCGTTTTAGGGAATGCTGTGTCAGCTGACGGCACCACGACTTCCTCATGCAACCAGAAAGACCATCTTTCTAACAATATGAACACTGACAACTGTAGTCTTTTTCTTTTTCATCTCAGAATAGTAGGAGGTATGCATGTTTTGTTCACATACTTTGTTTTTGTACAGACTGAACGAAGTTACAAGTGTATCCTCCCTTGTAGACGCCACAGCACTCTACTGAGGGCAACATAGTGAGACTCTGTCTCAAAAAAAAAAAAAAAAAGGAATACATTTTATTTCTGGATTTTATACACACACACATATATATCAGTGCAAGGGATACTATATCCTAATGAACTTAATCTGCAAATGATACATTTAGAAAGAAAGTAGAATTTGTTCCAGAACAATCATTTTAAGCAAAAACAATAGGCTTTAAAGGTAGGGAAGGCCTCTTGGTAGATAAACACTGGGCCATTCACCCACAGGATGGATAAAAATACTTCAATTTGGCTAATTCGCCCAGGTGATTGCTCAGAAGAAAGAGGATTGAAGAGTTAATTTTAGACAAAGAAACAGACTCTTCCTTAGAGAAAACTTATTTATAAATATTGTATATTTTTGAGCGATGGATAGAAACAGCAAAGATATATGTAGTGTTTGTCCTTATCTTGTAAGGAAAGCTGAACACATGGTATGTTCTTAAGGAAAAGAGTGTCAACAATCCACGTTGTTTCCAATATGACCCAGGAAACAAATGTCAACATCTACGGTGGAGCTCCCCCAAACCCAGGAGGATCCTTGGAGCACATATAAAATCCCAGCCAAAGGCAGAGTTGATTTGTTCCTTTGACGTGAAAGGCATTGTTCATGAAGAATTCATTCCTTGAGGCCAAATGGTCCATCAAACTTCTACAGAAATTCCAAAGCATTTGATAGATTCCCAGTGTTGCAAAAAGAGAAAAATCTAGTTTAAGGCTCCAGCTCAAAAGATGTCTCTCTAAAGTACTTCTGATTTTCTAAAAACTGCCACTTCTGGCTGGGCTCGGTGGGTCACACCTGTGGTCCCAGCACTGTAGGAGGCTGAGGCAGGTGGATCGCTTGAGCTCAGGAGTTCGAAACCAGCCTGAGGGAGAGGGAGACCCCTGCCTGTACTGAAAAATGAAAAACAGGAGGTTCACTTAAGCCCAAGAGCTAGAGGTTGCTATTAGCTATGATGCCACAGCACTCTACCAAGGGCGACAAATTGAGACTCTGTCTCAAAAAATAAAAATATCCACCAGAGGCTCCAATTGCCAAAAAGGCTGGACAAGTGCCGAGGAGACACCTGTGCCTTGGTGTCTCCTTCACTTCACACTTAGGACTAAATGTGGAACCCCCATCTCCTATGCCTAGGTCAATTTCTTGTGAATTTCCTAGGCCTCAATTTCATGAATGGACTGTATCCATTCATTGCTACATTCATTCACCTTGCCCCTGGCGGAAGGGAGTGTATTCATTCATTTCCTGGCCAAGGAACCCATACACCTATATATACCCTGAGACTAAAGGCCTAAAGGAGGAGATGGGTAAAGACCAGGAGAGAAACGGAGAGAGCTTCTCTCTCCCCACTAGAATTCTCTCCCTCTACCAGGAGCTTTAGTGTTTTCTGTATTCTTTTCTGTAAATAAATTCTGTCTTACCAAAAAAAAAAAAAAAAAAAAAAGAAGGAAATTACCTATTTTTTAGAACAAAATGACAATGAAGACTTGAATTATCAGAACCTCTGAGTTACTGCAAAGGTAATCCCAAGAGGGAAATTTATAGCACTGCAAGCCTTCTTCAAGAGAACAGAAAGAGAGGAACTGAACAATTAATGGGACATCTCAAGCAACTGGAAAAAGAAGAACATTCCAATCCCAAACCCAGTAGTAGAAAATAAATAACCAAAATTAGAGCAGAAGCAAACGATATTTAAAACACAAGAATTATACAACAGATCAATAAATCAAAAAGTTGGTTTTTTGGAAAGATCAATAAAATAGATCAACCTTTGGCTAACCTAATGAAAAAAAAAAGAGTAAAATCTCTAATTATATCAATCAGAAATGGTAAGAACAAAATAATAACAGACTCCTCAGAAATTAAAAAATTCCTTAATGAATATTACAAGAAACTTTACTCTCAGAAATATGAAAATCTGAAAGCACGACACCTTCCAAGACTTACCCAGAATAAAGTGGAAATGTTGGCCTATATCAAGTTCTGAAATAGCGTCAACTATACAAAAAGGAAAAGCCCAGGACCAGATGACCTCATGTCAGAATTCTACCAAACCTTTGAAGAACTAGTATCTATATTACTCAACCTTTTCCAAAATATAGAAAAAGAAGGAATACTACCCAACACATTCTATGAAGCAAACATCACCTTCATCCCCAAACCAGGAAAAGATCCAACAAGAAAAGAAAATTATAGACCAATATCACTAATGAATATTGATGCAAAAATATTCAACAAGATACTAACAAACAGAATCCAGCAAAACATCAAACAAATTCTACAACATGACCAAGTTCAATATACGTAAATCTATAAGTATAATTCAACACATAAACAAATTAAAAAAAAAAAGACCACATGATTCTCTTAATTAATGCAGAAAAAGCTTTTGATAATATCCAACATCCCTTCATGATCAGAACACTTAAGAAAATTGGTATAGAAGGGACATTTCTTAAACTGATAGAGGCCATCTACAGCAAACCCACAGCTAATATCGTATTGAATGGAGTTAAATTGAAATCATTTCCACTCAGATCAGGAATTAGGCAAGGTTGCCTACTGTTTCCACCATTCTTTAACATTATAATGGAAGTTTAGACATTGCAAATAGGGAAGAAAAGGTGATAAAGGGTATCCATATAGGGACAGAAGAGATCAAACTTTCACTCTTTTCAGATGATATGATTGTATACCTTGAAAACACCAAAGATTCTACTATAAACCTCTTAGAAGTGATCAAGGAATACAGCAGTGTCTCAGGTTACATCAACACTCATAAATCTGTAGCCTTTATATAGACCAACAATAGCAAAGCTGAAAAACAGTCAAGGACTTTAGTGCCAAAGAAGTGAATTATTTGGGAGTTTATCTAATAAAAGATGTGAAAGATGTCTATAAATACAACTATGAAACTCTAACAAAAGAAATAGCTGAAGATGTTAACAAATGGAAAAACGTACCATGCTGTACATTCTATGCAGTGAACATCTCCTTGATCCCCAAACCAGGAAAAGACCCAACAAGAAAAGAAAATTATAGACCAATATCACTAATGAATATTGATGCAAAAATATTCAACATTGGGAAGAATCAACATTGTTAAAATGTCCATACTACCCAAAGCAATATACAACTTTAATTCAATCCCTACTAAAGCTCCACTGTCATACTTTAAAGATCGCAAAAAAAATAATACTTAGTTTTATATGGAATCAAAAAAAAAAACCTTGAATAGCCAAGACATTACTCAGAAATAAAAACAAAGCCAGAGAAATCACGCTACCAGACCTCAGACTATATTACAAATCGATAGTGATCGAAACAGCATGGTACTGGCACAAAAACAGAGAGGTAGATGAATGGAACAGAATAGAGAACCAAGAGATAAACCCAGCTAATTATCATTATTTGATCTTTGAGAAGCCAATTAAAAACATTCAGTGGGGGAAAGATTCCCTATTTAACAAATGGTGCTGGGTGAATTGGCTGGCGACCTGTAGAAGACTGAAACTAGACTCACACCTTTCACCATTAACTAAGGTAGACTCTCACTGGATTAAAGATTTAAACTTAAGACCTGAAACTATAAAAATACTAGAAGAAAGTGCAGGGAAAACTCTTGAAAGAATCAGCCTGGGCAAATATTTTATGAGGAAGACTCCTTGGGCAATTGAAGCATCATCAAAAACACACTACTGGGACCTGATCAAACTAAAAAGCTTCTGCACAGCCAAGAACACAGTTAGTAAAGAAAGCAGACAGCCCTCAGAATGGAAGAAGATATTTGCAGATTATGCTTCTGACAAAGGTTTAATAATCAGAATCCACAGAGAATTCAAACGTATTTGCAAGAAAAGAACAATCCCATCTCAGTGTGGGCAAGGGACTTGAAGAGAAACTTCTCTCAGGAAGACAGGTGCATGGTCTACAGACACATGAAAAAATTCTCATCATCCTTAATCTTCAGAGAAATGTAAATCAAAACTACTTTGAGATATCATCTAACTCCTGTAAGATTAGCCCATATCGCAAAATCTCAAAACCAGAGATGTTGGTGTGGATGTGGAGAAAAGGGAACATTTCTACATTGCTGGTCGGAATGCAAACTAATATGTTCCTTTTGAAAAGATGTTTGGAGAATACTAAGAGATCTAAAACAAGACCTGCCATTCGATCCTATAATTCCTCTACTAGGTATATATATCCAGAAGACCAAGAATCACATTATAACAAAGATATTTGTACCAGAATGTTTGTTGCAGCCCAATTCATCATTGCTAAGTCATGGAAGAAGCCCAAGTGTCCATTGACCCATGAATGGAATTGTGGTATATGTACAGCATGGAATATTATGCAGCCTTAAAGAAAGATGGAGACTTTACCTCTTTCATGTTTACATGGATGAAGCTGGAACATATTCTTCTTAGCAAAGTATCTTAAAAATGGAAGAAAAAGTATTCAATGTACTCAGCCCTACCTAATTTATAACTTTCATGTGAAGGCTATAACCCAATTATAGTACAAGAATATGGGGAGGGGACAAGAAAGGGGAGGGATGGGAGAGAATGGGTGGAGGGAGGGTAATCGGCGGGACCACTCTTATGGTGCATCTTAGAAGGGTACAGGTGAAAATGCTATGAATGCTATGTTAACCAGTTTGATGAAAATATTTCAGATTGTATATGAAACCAGCACATTGCATCCCATGATTGCATTAATGTACACAGCTATGATTTAATTTTAAAAAATTCTTTTGAGTCATTTCTTATCCTCATGATAACTTTTATTCCTGTTTTTTATTCCACCTTGGAGATTTATTGCACTCAAGACTTCCATTCCTCAGTCCTGTTGTCTTCTTACTCAATACATGGGTCCACAGCTGTGGACCATGTTAGAGACACATCTGAAACATCTGAACATTCTTTTTCAAAGTTGTGTGTTTGTGTCCCCGTGTATTTTTAAGTGAAGTTTGTAGTTTTATCAGATCCTAAAAGGAGTACCCCTTTGCCCATCCACTTTTAAAGCCTCATCTACTTTTGCATGTACCTCATAGCTAGGTCATAATGTGTTTATCCCTTACCCTCCTTTAAAAGAAAATTCAATGGATCCCCACTTCCTTAAAAATAAAATTCTTTTGGATTCTTTAGAATACCATACAGGATCCATCTCCATCACTTCCAACCTTTATGCCCTGTGTTCCATCAATTGTAAACTATCCGTAGTCTCAAGTTCCCCATGCTTCTGTATTTGTAAGCATGTCACAACACCTTCTCCTAAACTCTCATGCACCTGCACATAGATAACTAATATTTATCCTTGAGCTGGGTTCCCCCAGAAGCTAAACTTAATACAAGGGCTTGAATGTGGGTTTTATCTGGAAGTTGATGCCCAGGAAGCATTGGTAGGGGAGAGGGAAGTGTTACAGAGACCGGAAAGAATCTAGTAAAGGATGGATTCTCAAACCAGCTACTACATGGGGACTAGGAGAGAACCTCTATTCTGCAGAGGAACTCTAAATGACAGCAAATAACAACTTCAGAGCTATCAAAAGCTGGGTTATTTATCTAACAACTCCTGGAAATCACTGGTTAAGGGCTTCTCCTGGAAGGATTTAAGGCAGTATGTGGGTGTGTTCCAAAGCCAGAAAAAAGCCCTTATGTGGCGAGTCTTTGGTGAATTGCTTATAGCACTGAAGTGAGAGTTGAAGGAATATGAGAGCAGGGTAATGTAATGTCAGTTGCACTATACAATCCCAAATGCACAGATCACTCTGCAAACCCACCCAATCAAAGATAATTAATCCAAAGGAAACAGAGACATCTCTTCTTCATTTGAATTGCATACCTCTTCTTTGTGGTCTCTTACAGATCTGGGATAACTTCTATAGGCATACTACCTATGTAAGGGAGAAAACATTATTCAATAGATACCACTAACAAGTCATGGTGCTGGGCAGGGACGGCGCAGCAGTGAGAAAGGCAATCACCAATGAACTGATGATTGTTTACATGTGTGGTGAGTGTCACACAACTGTAATAAGTTGATCACTTGCATGCTCTAAGCCCTATATAATATGTATTTTTGTTTGTTTTTTTAAGTGATAGAGTCTTGCTCTGTTACCCAGGCTGGAGTCCAATAGTGGTGGAATCATAGCTCACAGAAGCCTTAAAAATAAACAATATATTTTATACCTTAGTTCCCAGCTCTTGCTGTCTGGCACAGAGTGGGGTTGGCATTCAGGAATTGTTTAGCAACGATCAGTGAATAAATGAAGTATAATCCCCACTTTATTTGGAGCCCCTTATTTGTAAATTATGAGTGCATGGAACAACTCCTGGAACAATTTCAAGCTGAATTGGACACTGGAACTGTAACTGAAAGCACAGATCTGGGTAATCTCTGCCTTTGACTGGAGGGATTGGAGTGAAGTAGAATACCCAGAAGGAATACCCTGTACACTTCCAAACAGCATATTCTTTTTCAGTAAACTCAAAGCAAGCCAACTTTGCAGCCAGCATCACTGCAATTGATCAGTTGTAATTAAAGCCAGGCCTAAGAGGCACCCTTTTACTTCCTAAAGTAATTCTCAGTGTGAAACTTTAAGGCTAATTACCCTATCGAGCCCTAACTAGAGCAGAATGAATAACTTTCTGAACTTTCAGTGAAGCCCAATGCAGTAAAATTTATGGAGAATTTTCATGACCATTTTATCTTGACACAGATGAATTTCTCTTAAGAAGGAATGCAGCCAGATTTTTCTTGTTAAAAAATATATCTAATGAAATGCTTTCAAGTTCAAAATGGAAATTCCTACATGTTTTTCTAGAAGACTTGTTAAGAATCACAGGTTCAAAGACACTAAAGAGGGCATTTAAATTATTCTACAAATATAACTGTAGCCTTTATTTCCACTTACTACTTCTTCCTCTGGAAATGCCTTGTTAGTCATCTAACTCCCGTTTCACTAGTGCTGTGATCTGGTGAGCCACCTGTCGGCCATTGCTGGCAATTACATCATAATTAAGTCAAATTTGTTTTCTTTCAATGTGATCTCTTGCTGGAACATGGGGTGGAGGAGTTGTTATTAAAACCAGAACCAATGTACACAATTATGATTTAATAACATTATTTTTTAAAAAAACAGAATCACCTGGAAAACTGATAAAGCATACCCCTGACCAGGTCTCTTAAAGTAGGACAAAGACTGGAGCTTTGAATTTTTACCAACTCCTAACATCTATTGAAATTGGAGAATCAATTTAAGAGATTATACACATCAGGCTCGGCGCCTGTGGCTCAACGGGCTAAGGCACCAGCCACTTACACCTGAGCTGGCGGGTTCGAATCCAGCCTGGACCCGCCAAACAACAGTGACGACTGCAACCAAAAAATGGCCGGGCGTTGTGGCAGGCACCTGTAGTCCCAGCTACTTGGGAGGCAGAGGCAAGAGACTCGCTTGAGCTCAGGAATTGGAGGTTGCTGTGAGCCATGATGCCACGGCACTCCATCCAGGGTGACAGCTTGAGGCTCTGTCTCAAAGAAAAAAAAAAAAAGAGATTATACACATCAGATTTTTCCGATTTTCTGTAATTATTTTATATGGAACACCTGTGAAAAGTAAATTGATAAGAACACAATCATAAAATCAAAAGAATATATTGTGAAAACAAATGGAAACAAATTTAGCATGAATCTTATCAGGAAGCAACATTTTGTTTTACTTTAATGCAAAAGAAGTAGTAATTGAAATGTGTACTAGATGTTCATGGAAATCCTGCAAATTATTGTCAGAATAAAAGTTAGGAAGACTCAAGCTAGTGTAGGGAGACCTGAGGCTAGAGTGGGGGAGAGGCTCCCACAGCTAGAACTGAGATATGAGTGCAGCATGGCCTCCAACCACTGGTGCTGAACTTGGCTCTTACAACTGACCCCAAAGATCAGAATGAGAGAGAGTTGCCAGGGAGGTGTGTATTAACCTGGGTGGTGACTGTTAAGTCAATGGGCTGCCCTGTGGACCAGTGGCCAATTGCAGTGACTAAGGGAAAATTGTACTGCCTGCAACAGTTGGGAAAGGTAAGTGAGCCCACTGAGTCTGGAGCAGACTTGGAAGAAGCCCAAGTACCCATCAACCCACCAATGGATTAATGGAAATACTTATTCTTAAAGCTAATGAATAACCTATTAACCCATAATTATAAATACTGAATATTCATTTTTTGCTTTTGCAAAGGCTTTTTTTATGGACATTTATAATATCAGTTCTGTTAGAAAACCAAAACCCAGGGTAAGTGGCATGTCACAGTACCAGAACTCATAACAGATGATGCACAGTCAGATTTCCCAACTCTGTGGACTTTCTCTACCGGACACTGTGGAAAATATAGGGGATAGAGGGATGGAAAAAAAGGGGTTTATGCTGCCATTTGGAAGAAATTAAATTGTTTTCTTATCTCTTATGTGAATAAAATAGTCTATGATTATTCAGACTTGCTAATATTTGATTAGGACATTACAATACCTCAAATCATGTGATAGGAAATGTGTTTGAGATTTAAAGAGAGAAAAGACCACAATGATTTTGTTATATGAGCCAATTATGCTGAAAGGAGTTGTTTTAGGCTGTCCTTTCAGCATGGAAGTCCATGTTTTTCCCTCTGGTAATATCACTCTATCTTTTTGGATAGTATTTGACCCCAAAATTGCTGTTGATAGGGCTACCTTTAAATGTGGGGTTGTTTGAAGTGAGAGTTTTGCCTAATAGGCAAGATACTGGCTACATCAAACAAAATAGTTCCTTTCTTTCTAAGTATTTAAATGTGAGTTGCTATATTAGGTATATATTGCCTTTATAATACTGCATAACCACTGTTTTATAAGATTTAACAATTTCTTTGAGGGTGGAACCCAACACACTGACATTGGAATGCAGTTAGTTAGGTTCCCAAGTTGCTTGTGGATTGGCTAATTAGAATAATCTCTGCAGACACTAGGGATGGGGCTGGCCCTACTTGTCTGGGACTTGGCCCTAGGGTGGTTAGGGTGGGTGCATGTGAGAGCCCAATAAGGGAAGTGGTTGAGGTGCCAACTTAATTAGCTGATCAAGAAGGGGAATCACCTACCTCTAAGGAGGTCCCCCAAACTGGGTCAATATGCCATTTAAAAAAGACAATCTATATTGTAACAACTAGCTCCCACATTTTACTGGCTTAAAATAATTAGCATTTATTTCCCACTCATACAACTGTGATTGGGCTAGAGTGGTTCTTGTTGGATAAGCTCTGCTGGGATGAGGCTCTATAAAACCAGTTGAAGTCTATTCCATTTATGCCTCATTCTTTGAGGATCCAAAAAGACACTTGGGGGCCACATTCTTCTCATGGGAACAGTAGAAACACAAGAGGGTGGGTCCAGTACTGTATGTATTTTTAATGTCTGTCTTTACATCACATCTGCCATCACACCATTGGCTCAAAGTAGTCACATGGCTTTTTGGCTTCTACCCAAGCCCAAAGTCAAAGGATAGAAACATGCTCTCTGCCTCTAGGGGAAATAATTTAAATGTCACATGGCAAAGGGTATAGATATAAGGAGGATAAGAAATTGCTAACCCCAATTCAGTCTAACACAAATGAAAAAGAGTGAAAAGGAAGTGAGAGAGATTGAATATAGTGTTGGTGATCACTTCCAAGGACAAGGGCAGATGCAGGGAGATGCAGAAGTGCCATGGAGGAATGTCAGTCTTTTATGGAGGTAACCAGGTAACACACTCTCCAGTCTTTGTTGTCTTGTGTAAGCTTCTAAACCCAGAGGCACTTCCGTACTTGACACAATCATCTTTCTTGGGTATCCCGAGAAATAAGATCAAGCATTATGTTTTCATACTTCTAATGGTATCTATACTTATTAAAGAGCATGACTGACAACTCTCAGAATATCTGAACTTTTTTCCAGGCCCTCCTCTGAATGAAGATTATGATGGAAAAGGGAAAATAATTGCATTTCTTAGCTACATTTTTGATCCCGTCCTTTGTATCCCCTCTTCATTTCTACCTGTCCTTCCTATCAATCAACTCTGTCAGTTTTACCACTTCTCCTTCCTCTCAATGTCTGCTCCTTTCCTTTGTAATGTCTCTATATTCTTCTAAGCCTTTGTCCCTTCATTCATACCATTGTATCTCACTTCCTACTATTTTCTTCAATCCCACTGATTTGATCTTACCTCTCCTCCTTTCTCCTTCCCAAAGGGTCCTCTAAAAGATAAGACACGAAAGGAAATCATTAGGTTTGTTTTTGATATTGTACTTTTTCACCATAAGTTCCTAAAATAATTTTTTTATGAAGGGCAGTTCCTTGTTTCCCCCCAAATATGGATGGACTATCCAGTCTCTGCCCAACTCAGACCTCTTGTCATCAAGAGAAATGAATGTCCTTGAATTTACTGCCTAATCAAACTGCAGTTCGTGTCATTCTGTCAGCTACAGCTACTGGAGGGAACATTTTAAATCACAACAAACTTTGAAGTATAAGGCTGGGGAGAAAGTATCAAAACAATCCTAATTTCCCAGGTGAGTGTTGGCATCACAGAAAAGAAAGGATCAAACAAAAGTGATTATGACCTGAATTGGTGTTTAGGACTAGATTACAGAGAATCACCATAGCTTCAAAAAAAATCAGCCCTCACACCACCCCCCCTCCATGAACTTTCCAGGGAGACAATGTTTTCCAGTTACTGGCTGTCCTTGCAGAAGAGCAAGCTTTTTTATTCCCTTGTACCAGGGACTTTGTATATTCAAACTTGCAGGCAGTCTACAGTTTTTTTCAGCTACAACAGAGTCCTGTAATCACTGTTATTAATCTTAAAATCATGGGCTCTAATTTCAAAGGTTTCTTGTAACCTAAAAATCTTTCAGAATATAATGGTGCAAAAAATAAAACATCCTTTCCAACTGACGTCTTTCCTTGGTAAATGCCAGCAGTAAGAAGGATATAAACATATTCCCCAAAGAGGTATCATAAACTGGGAAATGACACAGTGTCAACCATAAACATGTCTTTGCCACAGTCTTACTTAAAAATGTTCTCATTCACGAACTTGAGAGAAGCTTCTCAAATGGTATTTCAAAAAGAAAATCCATGAGCCAGCAGAAGGTCTAGTGTGCCCGGAAAGTTTGAGTCTTGTCTGCTGCATTTCCCAGTGTCATTTCCTCCCTCTTTTGTCACTCCTTTTCTGTCCAGTCACTGTTCAGTCACTGGCATGAGACAAGCACCCCTCAGTACCAATCAACACAGTGTGTGTCTTCTCTACAGAAAACAAACCCTTTTGCCTGAAGTATGCCATGGGCTTCTCTGCCTGACTGCTCTGCTCTATGTAAAGGTATCACAGTAGGTTACATGTATGTATATATATGTACATATATATTGTACATTGTGTGTGTGTTTGTGTGCATGCACGAGAGAGAAAGAGAGGGGGGAGAGAGAGAGAGAGAGAGACAGGGCACTTCAGAGTGGAGACATTGAGCTACTGCTAATGTCACCTAACAAATTAACTTATTTAATTTGTGATATCAAAGATCATGATTTCTAAGGGAACAGAACAAGTAGCACACATATTCATGTGAGAAAGGCAAGGAAAGAAATCCGAGGTCCCGAGACAGACAGAGGGACAAGAACAGGGACTCCATGGGGGATGCACACCCAGCCGCCTGCTCACTTCTCCTTTTCTCTCATCTCTGGCTCCTTGGCCCACCAGCTTGCTTGCCTAGTCCATCCTATGATGTGACTTAGTGCCTGTCTGCCTGAGCTGACTGTCTGGAATGTGATTCCTTGCTGGCACCATTCCATTCCAAATTGAGCATATTATTTTTCAGAGAGTTTTTCTTTCTATATTCTGAGTATGACCTTTCTTCAACACTTTTCCACAACAGTCATCAGCTGTCACCTAGAGCTAACAGTTGCTCTTACTGTGTTCACATCTTGATTAGACAATTAATGATGAAAAGGCAGTCAGATGTTGCCACTGTAAATGAAAAAGCAGAGCTTTCAGGATCTTCAAAGTAAATATGCTGTGCACTTCTTGGCTTTGCTACACTGCCTACCTCCTAACATGTACTGAGAAATGATAAAAATGCAATTTGGGGGTGGTGAGAAAGGGAGGAAGCTAGGAAATTAGTAAGGGCATCTGTTTTGAAATTGGGTGGCCATGCTGAGATCTCAAAAAATGTATCCAAAATAATTGAGTAAGAAGATTCATGAGTTATTAATATTTATAAAGATGAAAATCACTGCCTATTTTTAATATGAGGGTTTATTTAAAATAATAAAGATACCATTTGCTGGAGCAAATACAAACAGTAGCACCAGTATAAGGTACAATCTTGGAGCACCCATCATTGGAAGGGGAAAGAAAGAAAAGTGGACACGCAAAAGAGAGAATGTGCCATGAATCAGGAAAGCAGATCCTGACAATACATGATAGTTAATTATTCAATAGCAAAGTCTAATGTTGATCTATTTCAGTGGATAATAGATTGATGGCTAGTAAAAAAATGAAATGATTATGGTATTTTGGGGGGAACTCTTTTCTCATAGAATTCATAGAAACAAAATGTGTTAAAGTTTTTCAGATAGAGGAAGTTTAATGATATTGTGGAGTCATTTTGTTTGTACCCTAGATAATAAGTATGAGATTTAGTATGGATTCATCTGATTTCCTTTTCCATCTGTAACCAATCTTAGCTAACTAGATATGTTGATTTTAGTCTTTTCATTTATATTATAATTCAGGTTAATACTAAAATTCTCATTTATAATCTCATACATTGAATTTATCTATCTCATTTCAATTTATTTTGTCTTCTTAGCTCTTTTTGCACTCAGATTTGAGACTTTTTTTAACCCTTAGTTAAGAGTAACAGAATTTTTCTGTGTATATTTGTTCTAGTGGACAGTGCCATCTTTTCCCAACTATATCAATTCAACCTCTCCTTTCCTTTCTGGTAAAAATTTCATCTAAATTGGTGAAGGACTTAAATCATAATATTTTTTCAAAATTTGTCTCACTTTATACTTCCCCCAAAGAGTAAGAATTGTATGGTAAATAAAGCACAGAGTTTTACATCTGTGAATAATACTGAATCTTAGTTCTGCTGTTCACTATATATGTGGTCTTGGATATTTCAACATCATTTATTTGTTTGGCTTTTTTTACTTATCTGTAAAAGAGATATGTAAAACTTGTCCTTTTAATATCATAATCTGTCTCAAAAAATGTGAAAAGTCCATTACAAACTATTAAGCTTATCATGGATACCTATTAAATATCAGCTATTTAAATTTACATATGTATATGCAATTAATATTATTGACTCAGGGGCCATTTATAGATTTTATATTTTATTAGTATTATTAGGAGCACCAAATGTCAACATGTTACATATGATAAAATCCATTGCTTTCCAGCAATTACCCATGTAATGGGAAGAATGATAGAGAAGGTGGTAGATCATGAGGATCTTAGCAACATGAGACCATGTATAAACTAAAAACCCAGCTTTTTAGGTGAAGACAAAAATAAATCTGCTGAAGTCAAAAATCTAATTTTACAGTTTGAATTATGTCTCCCTCAAATTTTCAAATTTTTATGTTGAAATCCTCACCCCCAGTACTCAGAATAATTATATTTGGAGATAGGCTCTTTAAAGAGGCAATTATGTTAAAATGAAGATATTACAGTAGTAACTAATACATTATGACTTTGCCCTTATAAGAAAAGGAAATCAGAGCTGCATATGGTGGCTCATGTACATAATGCTAGTATTTTGGAAAGCTGCGGTGAGAAGATCACTTGAAACCAGGAGTTTGAGACAAGCCTGAGCAGCACAGTGAGATCCTCATCTTTACAAAAAATCGAAAAATTAGCCAAGCATGGGGGAAGGATAAGTCTTGATAGAGCCTAATAGTTTAAAGTTGCAGTAAGCTCTGATGATGCTTACACTATAGCCCTGGCAAGAGAGTAAGACTGTGCCTCTCAAAACAAAAAAAAAAAAAAAAAGAAGAAGAAGAAAAGAAGAAGAAAAAGAAAAGAAGAAGGATTTGGAACAGTGTGAAGATCACATGAAAACACAGGAAGAAGATAGCCTCTTACAATCCAAAGAGAAAGCCCTGCGTAGAAACCAACCCTGGTGACATCTTCAATTCAAACTTCTAACACCCAAATTGTGAGAAAATAAATTTTTATTGCTTAACCCATCTGGTCTGTGATCCTTTGTTATGCTAGAACTAACAAACTAATACTGTAAGTAGACGCAGACTAAATCTCAGGCATCCTTGATCCTTGTTCCAACACCTTACAATATTTCCCAATTTTATTTTTGAAAAGATTCTCTAACTAGATAAATAATTACTTAAATGAAAAACAAACAGGAAAGCAATTGACAATGACACAGTGAAGAAAATATCCTGAAGGAATTAATTATTTTAGGGTGAAATCAAGTCAGATGCAACAGTATATCCATTGTAGATATTGATTAATAACTACAAACAGGCTTGCTTGACTTTAGTCTTGGAACTTCACTAGCGAAAAGAAAATATTATTTGATTCTGGATTATTTGAGTAGAAATGTATCCCAAACATGGCACAAACCTCACAGAGATTTAACAAATCATTCCTAGAAATACAAGTACAGAGATACGTTTATACGTTATAATATTATAGAAACAAACAAAGTAGGAACATAGGTTTTATATTAGTTATCAGGGGTAGTGGTGAAGCCCACTACAGTCAAGGATGCTTTGCGGGGATGATGGTCATATTGTAGAATCTGTTCTCATTTCACTATCTTGCACTATTTCTCTTCTTTTATACCTCAGTGTCTGGAGTCTTATGCTGTACTGGGTCATTCTGGCCATCTTGAATGTTGATGTTGAATAAACATTTGTTTAATGAATGCATAAGAGAACAAATGGATAGGAAAGTACCATTAGTTTTCAGCTATAATTTTGTTCATGGAAGGCACTACTACTGAAATCTGCAAAGAAGGAAAAGAAAAAGAATGAAAAACCCTGTGTTGTCTGTCAATAGGGACAGGAGTGCAAAAACAAACAAAACCAAGGAGTTGTTACTCAGTGGATCATAGCCCCTAGGAGCTGGCTAATCCTGAGTAGTCAAATTAGGATCATGATATTGGTGTTCAGTGGATTTCTTATGAAAGGGCGTGATGAAATTTGATGAACTTGTACATCTGCATTACAGCTACTCCTGGAATTCTACTCTCTAACTCAGTGTCTGTGTTTCACTTGTTGGCCTTCTAAGACCTGTATACTTGAAACTAAAGTCTTTTTATAGATTTTTTCCTACCTTAAAGTGCAATTCAGCTTAAAGAAAATCAAATATTTAAAAATAACAGCTTTTATCTCACAAGCAGCTATAGTCTCTTACTGATTAACTAACTGTTCCAATGACATACTCTTTTTATCAAAATATTCATTTTGGTATTTTAATATATGTAAATATTACAGCCTACTTGTAGTTACTAAAAGAAATACATTTTTTCAGATGTAAAAAATATGTATCATTATTTAAATCCTAAAATGAGCACCATATTTATGATACAAATAAATGATTTCATTTAACCCTGTGGACATGGTAAAAAAACAGTTTGAGATCTTGCATAAACTATGAAACTAATTCAGTCTTAATTCCTAAAAGTAAGCTTTAGAACTGGTGCTATACTTAGGATTTGCTTTCCACGTAGATAAATATTGAAATTTCAATTCTCACTTAACATTTCAAGTAAAAATGATCCTGAAGTTTCTGTAATGCCTGTTCACGCTCCTCTCTCTCAAATCTGTGTGAACAGTGCTGGGAATTCACATTTAGATTTTATGGAGAATCAATTTGTAAGGGAGTCTTCTTTATTTCAGTTAGCTAAACTAATTTTACTTTAAATAAATGTATTAGAAAAGTTGCTGAAAAGGTACAGACATCTATTACGTTATGAAAAAGAAAATCTATTAAATCTTTCCATTGGGTGATATAGGAAAACTTTTAAAAAATCTGCTGAATGCATGACTACATTCTCATCATGATACTATTTGGAAAATCATTTGAAATTATGCCAGACTGGCACTGGGTGGATAACACTTTTTGGACTCCATGATTACTCATTTGCCCCAGCAAATCTACTAAAACACTTATACTCTAAAACACAAAGATCTTTTTTTTTTCAGTTGTATTGCTTTTCTTTTTTTTAAAGCAAGTAACATTAAAATGAGTAAAATGCGTGAGATAGTCATAAAGCATATAATTATTTATAAAAACAACAACATAAATTTTTTAACAACCTCCCCCAAATTACAAATAAGCAACCAGAGAAATTAAAATGGTTGTTTGTTTAATGTCCAGTGATTTTAATTAAATCAATGCATTTTATTATGGGCATAAATACCATTTTCCCACAAGCAAAATTACAATTAAATAATGCTTCCATATAAGGAACACAAAGACTTTTAGCTTATGGGTATTTATTGAGTTTGCTTCAGTTAAATTTTGAAAATTCCTATTCTTTTTTCAATTAGAGCCTATGAACACCAGAAAAATGCAGGATTTTTAAAGTACTTTTTCATAGACTGTACAATACTTAATTTAAGATTTGAGTAGCACAAAGGATTAACTAGGTACACGTTAATGTTTTTCATTAGAAAACACTAGTTTCTGTGAAGTCTTCCCTAAATACAATTGGCTATAGTTATCCATTGACCCTGGCATCCTTTGACCTCCTGTGGGACCCCAGAAAATTATCTGAATAGTAGACCTGGAATGCTGGTTGTGTTTCACAGAAAACTGGGTTAATATTGCAGCTCTATACCTTCCCTGAGCATGCGATCTTGAGTAAATTACTTAACTACATGTCCAAAGTATGTTGCAGTCCAAAGCAAACTCATAGTAGCAGCATAGGATCTTTTTATATTCCAGGAGAAGTGCAATGAGACTCAACATCTGTCAGAATCTGGGCAATTACTGGCTTAAGTTAGTTCACATTAGACCATATTCTTTTCCTTTCTACAATGTGCCTTTTCTGAAGCCATGTGTGATACGAATTAATGACAAAGAAAAACAAGCAAAAAACAGAAGATGAATAAAAAACAGGAAATAAGATTAGTATATCTCATCTGGTTCCAAAATTTTTGAGACATTGGAAAGCGCCCAAAAGGCACATACATCACATTTCATTAGCACTTCATTTTCACAGTTTAAGAAACTAATATCACTATGTAATTTTCCTTTTAATTTATGTGTATTTTTTAACAGCTGCTAAATTATTATAACATAAACTCTTAAGTTGTTTGGACCTATAACCATTTAATGAATAAAACTATAAGGCATTTATTTTGACCTAATAGCCATGGGAAAAATGAATAAATTACTAAGAAT
Organism: Arctocebus calabarensis; assembly: GCA_963573935.1. Lineage (NCBI taxonomy): Eukaryota > Metazoa > Chordata > Mammalia > Primates > Lorisidae > Arctocebus > Arctocebus calabarensis. The sequence goes on along the minus strand of CAUYON010006138.1, from coordinate 6,024 downwards.
ACTGGATACTTGGAAATGTGTGACTTCAAATCTCAGTTTTCTTACCTACAAGAGAAAATAGTGGCAGTATTATAGATTATTATGAGATTTTTATAAATTAAAAACTTTTCTATAGTGCTTGAAATATACAAGTATACTTCATTTTCTTGTGTTTCATATTATCACATTTACACTATTGCATTTCTTAAAAATTGAAGGTTTGTGGCAACCCTGCGCTGAGCAAGGCTATTACTGACATTTTTCTGACAATGTGTTCTCTATGTCTCAATGTCACATCTTGGTAATTCTTATAAAATTTCAAACTTTTTCTGTTATTATTATATCTATTATGATGATTTGTGATTAGTGATCTTTAATGTTAAATACTTTGGTAATCTTTGGGGGCACACTAAGAACAATGCCGATATAAAATGATGAATTTAATTGATGGAAGTTGTGTATGTTCCAACTGAGCCAATGATCAGCTGTTCTCAGGACTCTCTCTCTCTTCAAACAAAACAATTTTTCTCTCTCTGAACAAAACAATATTGAAAATAGGCCAGCTAATAACCCTATAATACCCTTTAAGTGTAAAATTAAAGGAAAATTTACATGTCTCTTGCTTTAAATCAAAAGCTAGAAGTGATTAAGTTGAGTGAGGAATGTCCATTGAAAGCTGAGCTGGACCTCTTGCACCAAACAGTTAGCCAATCTGTAAATGCACAGAATAAGTTCTAGGGGTGGTCTGGATACATAAAATCATCTACAATCCTTAAGCCAAAGTCTAATCCAGAGCAATGGCCTAACTTTCTTAAATTCTGTGAAGGTTGAAAGAGGTGAGGATGCTGTAGAAGAAAAACCTGAAGCCAACAGGTGTTGGTACAAGAGCTTTAAAGAAAGATGTTGTCTCCTTAACATATCTTTGCAAGGGAAAGCAGCAGGTACTATGTAGAAGATGCAGCAAGTTATCCAGAAGATCTAGCTGTTATAATTTATTAAGGTGACTCCACTAAATAGCATATCACAAATGTAAATAAAGCAGCCTTATATTAGGAGAAGATGCCATCTAGGACTTTGAAAGCATAGCTAGATAGACATCAATACCTGATCTCAAAGCTTCAAAGGACTGGTTGACTCTCTTTTTAGGGTCTAATGAAAATGGAAACTTTAAGTGGAAGGCTATGTTCATTTATCATTCAAGAATCCTAGAGCCCTTAAAAATTATTACTAATCTACTATTTCCATGCTCTAAGAATGAACAACAAAGCATGAATGATAGCACATATATTTACAGCATGGCTTACTAAGTATTTTAAACATACTGTTGAGAATTTCTAACCAGGAAAACAGATTCCTATCAAAATATTGCTGGATTTATGATTTACCTAATCACCAGAGAGCTCTGGTAGAGGTGTTACAAGGAGATCAATGTTGTTTTCATGCTTGCTAATACAACATCCATTCTGTGGCTCATGGATCAAGGAATAATTTTGACTTTAAAGTCTTATCAAAGAAGAACAAAACTTTTTACTTAAGGGGAACATTTCTGAGTGCTATAGATGCCATAGATCTGATAGATCTGTGCAAAATAAATTGGAAATATTCTGGAAAGAATTCTCCATTTTCAATGACATTAAAAACATGAGGGACTCCAGGAAAGAGGTCAAAGTATCATCATTAATAGAAGTTTGGAAGAAGTTGATTATAATTCTCACAGAGTACTTTAAGGCATTAAAAACTTGAGTGAAGAAAGTAACTTCAGATGTGGTAGAAATGGGCAAGAAAACTAGAATTAGAAGTGGGTCATGAAGATATGATTAAATTACTACAATCTCGATAAAACTTGAGCAGATAAGCAGGTTCTTCATATAGATGAGGAAAGAAAGTAGATTCTTGAGATGGAATCTACTCATTTTGAAAATGCTGTGAACATTGTCAAAATGACAACAAAGGATTTAGAATATTGCACACTAACTTGATAAAACAGTAACAGAGTTTGAGAGAATTCACTCCAATTTTAAAAGAAGTTCTACTGTGGGTGAAGTGCTATCAAATAGTATCACATGGTACAGAGGAATCCTTCCTGAAAGGAAGAGTCAATCATTTCAGCAAATATCATTATTGTCTCATTTTAAGAGATAACAACAACAAGGCAAGACCTTCCCCCAGCAAAAGTATTATGACTCAAGGTAGACTCAGATGATTGTGAGCATTTTTCAGCAATAAAATATTTTAAAATAAGATATGAACAGGTTTTTTCATACATAATGCTATTGCACACTTAATAGACTACAGTATAGTGCAAACATAACATTTATACGCACTGCGAAACAAAAAAAATCCATGAAACTCTCTTTATTGCTATATTTATTTTATTGTTTCTGTCTGGAATTGTACCCCTATATCTCTGAGTCCATATGCCTGTACTAAGAACTGAAGAAATAAAAGATATCCTGTTTGTGTTTATTGTTTTTGCTACAAAGGGCTTTTAGAGTAATTTAGTTCATTTATATTATTCCATACATGTTTTTCTTAAGTTCTCAGTAGGATTTTTGCTTTACAATTATTATATTAACAAATTACCAACAGAACCAAGGCTAACCATAGGATCTCCACTTCCTAACTGCCTACCTAAAACCACAACTAAGCAAATAAATATTATTTTTAATGAATAATACTTTTTACCAGAACTTAGAATTCAATAAGTAGAAGTAAACCATGAGAAATTAAAACAGCCATGTATATTTACCTTAACAATAAAATCAGAGACATGGCGGCCAACACCTGTAATCCCAGCTTATTGAGAAGCCAAGGTTGGAAAACTGGTTGTGGCTAGGAGTTTGAGACCAACCTGGAAAACATGCTTAGGCCCATCTACACGGATTTTTTTTTTTAAATTAGCCAGACATGGTGTCTCAGCTACCTGGGGGACTGAGACACAAGGAAAGCTTGAGCCTAGGAGTTCAAGACTACAGTGAGCTATGATCACACTACTCAGCTCCAATAAGGACAACAGAATAAGGGCTTAAAGAAAAAGGTAAAAAAGAAAGGAAGGAAGGGAGAGAGAGAAAGAGGGCAAGGGAGGGAGGGAGTGAGGAAGAAAGAAAAGAGGAAGGAGGGAAAGGGAAGAGAGTGAGGAAGGGAGGGAAGAAAGGAGAGAGGGAGGAAGGGGGAAAGGAAAAAAGAAAGAAAGAGAAAATCACATCCCACATGTCTTTTTTTTTTTTGGCAGTTTTTGGCCAGGTCCAGGTTTGAACCCACAACTTCTGGTATATGGGTCCATCACCCTACTCCTGAGCCACAGGCGCTACCCCTAACATGTCATTTTTGATAGCTTAAGCACAGTTCACATTAAACTCAACTTTACTATGCCTTTCACTAATCCTAACCATGAAAAAATGAGTATATAGAATAGGACCAATTGAGTTATTTAAGTCTTCAACTAAGAAAAAATTATAACCAGCCGGCGATATGAGAAAAAATATGCCATGTTTGGAAAACGTTCTACAATACAGATTGAACAAAGTGTTTTCCCCTTAATTTATACTTAAGTAAAAATGCAATTCCTTGGATCCCAATTCTTCTGTAAGCTTTTCTAAGGTAGTTTTATCCTAATATGATCTCTCTTTTTATCTCTTCCTCCATTTGTCTTAAAAAATACATTTGAGTCTGAGGACACAGCATTGAATGAGAAACAACAAGACTTTTAACTTTAAGAGATGCAGTTTTAAAAAGTTAATCTCATCAATATATGAAAATCTAAGGTTACCAGAAAGGTAAATTTTGGAAGCTATTCTCTCATTTTATTCAATCACTTTTGTTATACCACATTCAAGAGCTTGGAATATTCCATAAATGACAAATAGCTTAGACAGCCTTGATTATACAAATGAGGTAGCCAAAGAGGAAGAAAAAGAAAAAAAGACCAGCTAAGCAGTGTATCTCCATGGTCATAAAGTAGTATAATAGACAGTGGAAACTAAGAAGGGGAGACTATGGAAGGAGCGAGGAAGAAAAACTCACCTATCAGGCACAATGGCTAGTACACTGATGACCAGCACACTAAAAACACATGGCAGGATTATACAATTGATCCATGTAACCAAAACACTTGTACTCCCTTAATATTTTGCAATCAACATTATAAATTTAAAAAAGCACATACACACACCCACAGAAACCAGATTAAGAAGGGCTTGTATGTTTGCTTTGTGTTTGGATTTAATCTTGTGGATTATAAAGAGCCACTGAGAGAGATTAGAGTGAGGGAAATGGTATGATCAAAAATTCAGCATTAGAAATATCATTTGGGTGAGGTAGACAAAGGAGATAGGGGAGAGTGTGGATATTTGAAGTAAGGTGACTGTAGACCAGGTGGCAATAAAGGAGGGATAAACAGTGAGCCTTTTTAGTTTGTAGACCATGGGAGGGAACAGCTGGATGTGCAATTCTCCACCTCCTGCCTCAGAGCTACATTTAAGGAAGCAAGTCTCACACCATAAATTTACGCTGAAAAGTAATATGTGGGCAAGGGGCTATGTACAGATGAGCTTATGGTCTTCTCTACAACAACATTATTATTACCACTAAAAGCCACAGTCTCTATCTGACAATCGAAACCAAATCCTGTGTAGTAATTACACACCACACTTGTTTTGATGTTAAATTATTTCCCTTCTTCTTGCCCACTACAGGGCCAGACACAGGTAATAAATGGATTCTTTCTTGCTTATCTTCCCTATTCCTCTTCCCTTCCCTATATGTTTAAGAAGCTTTCTAACCCTTCCAGAGTAGGGTCAAATCCTAACTAGAATATATTTTGTAATTGCTGGAAGTACACTATAATTAATCCACAAAATCATTTATATTAAGAAATGAACAATGTATTGAGATAATGAAAAACTCGATTTGGGGTAGAGAAAGGAGAGAAGTTGGGAGAAAAACATAAAACCAAGGGAAGACTTTCATCACTATTTCATGAAGAGACAAAGAATGACCAGATTCGTGTGACCCATGCTTTTTTCAGCCCCAACACTTCCTGTAAATATTGTATCCATATAATCTAATTCTAGCTTAAACAGTTTTAAAGATGACAAAATAGCTGTGCTGAGTAGCCAGTCATGAAGGCAGCATTCATTATTGAAATGTTTTTTGGATTGAAAACATATATTTCCCCGCCACTAAAATAATGTTTCCATGAGGAAATTAACATGATGATTTTCTCGTTTCTATAATTCCTTCCCATACCACAGCAATTTCCTTAGCACATAGACTCAAACTTAGTAACATCATTGAACCAAAACCCACTGCATTGTGGGTCTACTTCAAGGTGTGAACTGTACAGTTTGGTGCTTTCAACCTCTGTTCCTCTCAATATTTTTCTAGCTTTGTAGTGATCACAAAACTTTTTCTCTCAGACCACTCTTTAGCAAGGGTGCCCTCTTGTCAAAACTTATCTGTTAAACCATTCACATTAATAGAAACCAATGATATATCTTGAGAAAATTTAGTGGCCATTTTAAATCCTTTTGTTGCTGTGTGAGTTGGACTTTGATACAAAGTTTCTGGATGAGTTTACTTTTGTGTTGGAGGATTATGCTGGTCATTATGGAGAACAGGTCTGAGAATATCCTGGAGAGCTGGCTTAGTTATCACAAATTTCTTCAACATGTGGATGTCATTAAAGTATTTAATTTCTCCATCATAAATGAAACTCAGTTTAGCTGGATACAAGATCCTGGGTTGAAAGATATTTTGTTTTAGGAGATTAAAAGCCGATGTCCATTCTCTTCTTGCTTGAAAGGTTTGATCAGAGAGATCTGCGGTTATTCTAGTATTCTTCCCCTTGTAGGTTATAGATTTCTTACATCCGGTTGCTTTCAAAATTTTTTCCTTCATATTAAGTTTAGTGAACTTAATTATCATGTGCCTGGGGGATGTTTTATTTGGGTTGAGTCGTGCTGGGGTTCTGAAACTGTCTGCTATCTGAATTTCAGAATCTCTTGGCATGTCTGGAAAATTCTCTTTCATAATCTCATAGAGAAG
>CAUYON010006137.1:0-13548 GCA_963573935.1 Arctocebus calabarensis | reverse complement strand
CTATATTACTCAACCTTTTCCAAAATATAGAAAAAGAAGGAATACTACCCAACATAGTCTATGAAGCAAATATGACCTTGATCCTAAACCAGGAAAAGACCCAACAAGAAAAGAAAATTATACACCAATATCACTAATGAAAATTGTTGCAAAAATATTCAACAAGATCCTAGCAAACAGAATACAGCAACATATCAAACAAATTATATACCATGACCAAGTGGGTTTTATTCCAGGGTCTCAAGGCTAGTTCAATATATGAATATCTATAAATATAATTCAGCACATAAACAAATTAAAAAGCAAAGACCATGCAATTCTCTCAATTGATACACAAAATCTTTTGATAATATCGAGCATCCCTTCATCATCAGAACACTTAGGAAAATGTGTATAGAAGGGACATTTCTTAGCTGATAGAGGCCATCTACAGCAAACCCACAGCCAATATCGTATTGAATGGAGTTAAACTGAAATCATTTCCACTCAGATCAGTAACCAGGCAAGATTGCCCATTGTCTCCACTGCTTTTTAACATTGTAATGGAAGTTTTAGCCATTGCAATTAGGCAAGAAAAGGCGATCAAGGGTGTCCACATAGGGTCAGAAGAGATCAAACTTTCACTCTTTGCAGATGATATGACTGTATATCTGGAAAACACCAGGGATTCTACTACAAAACTCTTAGAAGTGATCAAGGAATACAGCAGCATCTCAGGTTACAAAATCAACACTCATTAATCTGTGGCTTTTATATATACCAACAATAAACAATCTGAAAAAGCAGTCAAGGTCTCTAATCTGTTCACCGTAATGCCAAAGAAGATGAAATATTTGGGAGTTTACCTAACAAAGGACACGAAAGATGTCTATAAAGAGAACTATGAAACTCCAAGAAAAGAAATAGGCGAAGGTATTAACAAATGGAAAAACATACCATGCTCATGGCTGGGAAGCATCAACATTGTCAAAATGTCCATACTACCCAAAGCAATATACAATTTTTATGCAATCCCTATTAAATCTCCACTGTCATACTTTAACGATCTCAAAAATGTAATACTTCATCTTATGTTGAATCAGAAAAAAACTCAAATAGCCAAGACATTACTCAGAAATAAAAACAAATCAGGAGGAATCACGTTACCAGACCTCAGAATATACCGTAAGTCAATATTGATCAAAACAGCATGGTACTGTTACAAAAACAGAGAGGTGGATTTATGGAACAGAATAGAGAACCAAGAGATTAACCCAGCTACTTATTGTTATTTTATCTTTGAGAAGCCAATTAAAAACATTCAATGGGGAAAAGACTCCCTATTTAACAAATGGTGCTGGGCGAACTGGCTGGCAACCTGTAGAAGACTGAAACTGTACACGCACCTTTCACCTTTAACTAAGATAGACTCTCACTGGATTAAAGATTTAAACTTAAGACATGAAACTATAAAAATACCAGAAGAAAGTGCAGGGAAATCTCTTGAAGGAATTGGCCTGGGCAGGTGTTTCATGAGGAGGACCCCCCAGGAAATTGAAGCAACATCAAAAATACACTCCTGGGATCTGATGAAACTAAAAAGCTTGGGTACAGCCAAGAACACAGTAAATAAAGCAAGCAGACACTCCTCAGAATGGGAGAAGATATTTGTAGGTTATGTCTCTGACAGAGGTTTAATAACTAGAATTCACAGAGAACTCAAACGTATTAGCAAGAAAAGAATAAGAGATCCCATGTCAGGGTGGGCAACGGACTTTAAGAGAATCTTCTCTGAAGAAGACAGGTGCATGGTCTACAGACACTTGAAAAAATGCTTATCATCCTTAATCATCAGAGAAATGCAAATGAAAACTACTTTGAGATATCATCTAACTCCAGTAAGATTATCCCACATCACAAAATCCTCAAACCAGAAAAATTGGCATGGATGTAGAGAAAAGGGAACACTTTGAAATTGTTGGCAAAAATGCAAACTAGTATGTTCCTTTTGGAAAGATGTTTGCAGAATTCTTAAGGATCTAAAAATAGACCTTCCATTCAATCCTATAATTCTTCTACTAGGTATATATCCAGAAGACCAAAAATCACATTATAACAATGATATTTGTACCAGAATATTTATTGCTGCTCAATTCATAATTGCTAAGTCATGAAAGAAGCCCAAGTGCCCATTGACCCACAAATGGATTAGTAAATTGTGGTATATTTATACCATGGTATATTATGCAGCCTTAAAAAAAGATGGAGACTTTGTCTCTTTCATGTTTATATGGATGGAGCTGGAACATATTCTTCTTAGCAAAGTATCTCAAGAATGGAAGAAAAAGTATCCAATGTACTCAGCCATACTATGAAACTAATTTGAAAGCTATAACTCAATTATACCCCAAGAATATTGGGAAAGGGGCAGAGAATGGAAGGGAGAGGGGAGGATGGATGGAGAGAGGGCAATTGGTGGGACCACACCTATGGTGCATCTTGGAAAGGGTACAGGTAAATTCAGAATATAAATGTCTGAACACAATAACTAAGAAAATGACATGAAGGCTATGTTAATGAGCTCCATGAAAATATTTCAAATTGTACATAAAACCAGCACATTGTACCCCATGATTGCATTTATGTGCACAGCTATGATTCATGTAAAAATATATCTATATCTATATCAATATCTATATCTATCTATCTATCTATCTATCTATCTATCTATCTATCTATCTATCTATCTATCTAAATTTCCTTCTTAGAATAACCTTTGCGGTATCCCAGAGGTTCTGGTAATTCATGTCTTCATTGTCGTTTTGTTCCAAAAATTTGGTAATTTCCTTGTTAATCTTGTCTATGACTCAGCTATTCTTCAGCATAAGGTTATTTAGTTTCTATGTTTTTGTATGAGTATGCAGATTCCTGTTGTTATTGAGTTCAGCTTTTATTCCATGATGGTTAGAGAAGATGCAAGGAATAATTTCTATTCTTTTAAATTTGCTGAGGTTAGACTTGTGACCTAAGATGTGATCAATTTTGGAGTATGTTCTATGGGCTGGTAAGAAGAATGTGTATTCAGTTTCGTTAGGATGAAATGTTTTGTAGATGTCTGTTAAATCTAACTGTTGGATGGTTAAGTTTAAGTCTAAAATTTCTTTGCTTAGTTTCTTTTTGGAGGATCTATCCAACACTGCCAAAGGAATGTTAAAATCTCCAACTCTTATGGTGCAGGAGGAAATCAAGTTGCTTGTGTCTCTTAGAGTCTCTTATAAATTGAGGTGAATTCTGGTTGGGTACATAAATGTCAGTAATTGAAATCTCAACATGTTGAGTGCTATCCTCAAGAAATATGAAGTGACCATCCTTATCTTTCCTTATTTTGGTTGGTTTAAAGCCTATTGTATCTGTGAATAAAATTGCAACACATGCTTTTTTCTGATTTTCATTTGCCTGAAATATAGATGACCATCCCTGCACCCTGACTCTATATCTCTCCAGGTAAGATGAGATTCTTATATGCAGTAGATATCTGGCCTGAGTTTTTGTATTCAGTCAGTCAACCTGTGCCTCTTTAGAGGACAATATAAGCCATTCATATTAATTGTAAATATTGATAAGCCTGGTATAGTTTTGGTTATCAAGTTTTTCAAAAGTCCAGTGGATGTTTTTAATCTTTTCACAATTGTGGAGGTTGGAATTTGATCAAAAGTTTCTGAGTGGTGGAGGATTGTACTGGTTATTATGAAAGATAGGTCTAAGAATATCCTGGAGAGCTGGTTTAGTTATGGTAAATTTCTTCAACATGTGAATGTTGTTAAAATATTTGATTTCTCCATTATAAATGAAACTTAGTTTAGCTGGATCCTGGGTTGAAAGTTATTTTGTTTTAGGAGATTGAAAGTCAATGACCACCCTCTTCTAGCTTGAAAGATTTAAGCAGAGAGATCTGCAGTCATTCTAATATTCTTCTCCTGGTAGGTTATGGTTTTCTTCCATAACTGCTGTAGGTCTGGCTGCTTGCAGAATTGTCTCCTTCATTTTAACTTTGGAAAAGTTAATTATAATGTGTCTAGGAGATGTCTTATTAGGGTTGAGTCATGCAGGGGTTCTGAAACTGTCTGATATCTGAATTTCAGAATCTTCTGGCACGTCTGAAAAGTTCTCAATCATTGTCTCATGAAGAAAAGCCTCTGTGCCTTTCAAAGCCACCTCATTGCCTTCAGGAATTAACATAAGGCAAATATTAGTTTTCCTTGAATTATCCCAGAGCTCTCTGGGGCAATGATCCATTTTTGCTCTCCACTTCTATTCCTCTTTGACTGCTTGGGAGCATTCAAAAGCTTTGTCTTCAATATCAGAAACCCTTTCTTCTGCCTGCTCCATTGTATTACTGAGGGATTCTACTGTTTTAGTCAGATCTTTGAGGGCTGCAAATTCTTGTCTCAATGTGTCAAAATCTTTGGTGATTTTATCCTTGAATTCATTGAATTCTTGAGACAACTTTTGAAATGCTCCTTGAATTTGTCATTCCAACTTTACTTGCAGTCTGTTAATCATACTTATAATACAAATTCTGAATTCAATTTCTGACATCTCGGCCATCTTTGAATGAAGAGGATCTTCAGTTGTGTCCACCATCTTGTGCTTTGGGAGAGTTGATGTACTCTGGTTATTCATGTTATTTTAGTTTTTCTACTGATTCTGTCCCATTATTATTTTACACCATTTGGCTAGATGAGCAGATAATGTGAAGTTGGGTTAGGGGTTCCTAGAGTAGTGATTAACCAGCCCTTTGCCCAAGAGCTGGGACTGTACCTTTTCCTCTAGAGCTTTACAAAGAACCCATACAGTGCTTTGGCCTGAGAAACTGGGGACCTGCTTGGTGTCATGGGGTTAAGTGGCTCTGTCTTGTTTCTAGCTGGTCTGTGTCCTACCCAAGTGAATCAGCTACTATGGGTTGAAGTCTCAGCTGTGGAGAAATACCAGCAATTACGTTACCCCATGCCCCACAGGCAACAATTGGAAAAGGAAAATCAAACCTTCCCACAACCACACACCCAGGGTACCACTTTGGGTAGTCCTTGGGTGATTGGTCCAGTTAAAGAGGTCCAAATCAATTGTCCCAGTCAGCACCAGTCTCACGTGGGAGAATTCAAAAGGTCTCCAACCTTAGATAGCAGGGGTCTGCTGGTAGCTCAAGTATGATTCACTCCAGTGCTCCGTAAGGACAGAAGGACCCCCCTAGCAAATGAGTTAGTCTGGGAAGATTGCTGCCTCCTTCCCCACCTTGTACCTCTGTGACGTGCAGTCATTGGTAACCCCTCAGGGCTGTGACCCAGTTCTCGCCAATGACCTGATGCTCCAGGTGTTTGCTCCTGCCTGAGTCACAGGGAGATCTATGTCTCCCTGACCAGGCTGCCACTTTCTGCCACTATCCTGCAGAGGGAGCTGAGGCCCGACAACCTTGGGTGCTTAATGAAGGGTGGGGTGGTTCACTCAGTTACTGCCCTTGCCCCTGATTGATGTTGCTGACAGAACAGAATGATTTCACAGAATTTGTTTCTGACCCTGCTATATTCCCCTGTGGATCAGACACTGTTTGAACTCACAGAAACTGCGACTCAGCCCCGGTCTGTGCTGCTGCCCGGAGCTGGGGTATCTGTCTTGGCTGCAGTCAGTGTTGGGGCGGGTGTGGTTAGAGCTCACACTCAGCTTTTGTTTTCCTGCCTGCTTTTGTCTCAGCTATGATCCCCTGAGGGCAAATGTGTCTTAGGCTCACTAGAGCAGTCCTGGCTCAGCCTCACCCTAGGAGTATACCGTCTCTGCGCAGGGTTATTCTAGTCCCCATGCTCCTCCCAGGTTGGTAGCTCCTCAGGCATACTTTTTACTCATGGGGCCTGCATTTCTGTCCTAGATATTTTCCCAAAGTGGCTGCCACCAGTGAGATGCCCAGCTTCCTCTGGTTGCCCAGAGAGGCAGGGAGTAGCTGTTCAAAATATCCCCAGGGTGTGAGCCCTATTGTTCCCGCTGCCACTGCTGCTGCTCTATGCCGCAGTCCATTACCTTTCCCTCTTCCATAAGGTTCCCTCAGCCTCAGTTCACTGTCTTCTCCTTACTCCCCTGTCACAGAATCAGCACAGACTAGCAACAGCCCACGTCCTGTCCACACCTCTTGAGAAAATACCCAAGAATCTGGACTCCATGGGGGACAGACCTCCAGACCTTGGGGTGAGAGTGGAGGGGAGTGCTCGGAGTTCAGAATTGCTGGTAGAGAATATATATAGTTTTATACAGTGCTATGCCTGGCGGGAGAGTGCCATGACACAGTTGTAAGTCCTCTCTAGGGAAGGAGTTCCAGTTTTTAGATGGTCTCTTCCGTGGAATAAAATAGGAGGGGATCTGAACTTTGCGCCCTTGTTTGTATGGAGTATACTGTGATCTGTTCTCATGGAAGAGGGGACTTCCATCTGCTTGGCGATGGATTTTGTGCCTATTATTTGTTTTCTTGGGGTTACAGCTTGCCTCAGCAGGGTTGATGTGCATTCTTCAACCCTCTCTCTTGGCTCAGCTCCAAATCATCAGCTTACTTGCTAAACTTCTGTCCTTTAACTTTCCTTCTGGTTGGGAGCCTCTGTGGAAAGCTGGTTCAAGTCAGTCATCTTGCCTCCCTGGTCAATAATGATTTTTGACAAGAGTCAAAGTGTCAGGAAAATTCAATGGGGAAAATTGTCTTGTTAAAACGTTCTGGGATAACTGAATATCTATATTCAAAAATGAAGTTGGACATCTTCCTTTACACCATATACAAAAATTAACTCACAATTTAATCATATCTAAATGTAAGAATTAATATTAAAAGACTTTTAAAGAAAACATAGGAGTAAATCTTTATGACTTTTTATTAGGGAAGCCTTTTTATATATGACAACAAAGTTCAAGTCATAGAAGTGATAAATTTGACTCCATCGAAATTAAAAACTTCAAAAGATACCTCTTAGAAAGTGAAAACAGTCTGCAAAAAGGGGAAAATATTTGGTGCAGGGAGAATGGTGACTGAAGATCTCATTCTTGGCAAGGAAAAACAACCCCAGAAAAAAGGGGAAACAGAGAAATCAAAGTGGAATAAAAACAGTTTAATTAGCTTACTTTTAAACTAGTAAAATTACCTCTCTGAGCAGTTCCTGCTTTTGCTAGAAACCTGGCCTGTAAGTGATACAGCTTGAAAACACCCCCTGGTGGGTCTGTAAACACTCTGAAGAAATAATGGCTATAGAGGAAGCTACGTGCAAGGCCTGGGGAGGATCATTAACCAGGCTGACCCCTTCCCAGCCAATAGTCAAAGCAAATACCCATTGTGGGAATTTGTATAATGGCCAGGGCAGAGTTCAAGGGAATGGTTCAAGCCCTGAAATAATGGGCAGTAGGGCTTCTACCCCCTAATTACTGAGAAAGATGCTACAGGGTTGGAGATAAGAGGAAAATTTCTTTCATACCAGTTCTTCAGAGAAGATTGATGCCATGGCATCTATTCCATAGACTAACTACAGGGGTTTAACCTCCTCTAAAGAATCTATTTGTGTGTGTGACCATAGGCAAGAGGCTGCCGCCACACAAGGCTAAGGTTTTGGATTTCTCAAGGCTTTTCCAACCCTTAAAGTTACTGATCATAGATAGAATAAGAACTAACATGCTTACTCAGAGAAACTGCTGATGTTTTTGTTCCCTTCCTCAGCTTACCCTCTGGGCTAAATGAGCAAATTGCTTTCAATAAGACCTACCTGGAACAAACTCTTAGGTCCGTTCTCTGGAACCTCACAAGCTAGCCATGATTCCCTGTGTTTCCCACCTTTTAAACTATTTTGTATGTCTTGCCTTTTTGTCTCTTATTACTACTTTTAACTTTACTGTTCTTTAGTTGATCACAGTCAGTTCCATAGGTTTTAAAGGACCTTGCCCCAGACCAGGACCCTGGCAATTTAGAAATTGTATATCTCACTTGTATCCAGATTATCTAAAGAGCTCTTACAAGTCAATAACAAAAAGACAAGTAATATTATTTTTAAAATGAACAAAGGATCTAAATAGACATTTATTCCAGGAAGATATATAAATAGCCCATCAGCCCACCAAATGACTTAACTTCATTCTCATCAGAGAAGTGCACAACGGTGATATACCATTTCTTACTCAACAGGCAGGGAATAATTAAAAATATGCATAGCAATAAGTCTTGAGAAAACCATGGAGAAATTTGAACTCTCATGCTTTGCTGATGAAAAAGTTAAATGGTGCAGCTGTTTTGAGAAAGTCTAACTTTGGTCTCAGAAGTTCAACATTGAATTATCACATGACCCAGGTATTCCACTCTTGGCATTAATATATACCCAAGAGAAACGAACACATGTCTACAAAAATCTTGTACATGAATGTTTGGTTAGAATTATTCATAACAGCCCACAGAGAGAATGACCCAAATATCTATCAACTGATAAGTGGGTTACAAAATGTGGTATATTCATATAAGGGAATATTATTTGCTAATAACAAGTAATGAAGTACTAAAATATGCTGCAACTTGGATGAGAAATTGAATAGAAAAATAATGTTAAATGAAAGAAGCCAAAAGGTCACATGTTGCATGATTCCATTTGCATGAACTGTCCACAATAGGTAAATCTAGAGAGACAAAAGGTAGATTAGTGGTTGCCTAGGATGAGGGTGTTTAAAGGGAACTGGGAGTGATTGCTAAAGGATTTCTTTTTGAGGCAATGCAAATATTCTAAAATTGACTCTCTTGATGATGGTTGCACATATCTTCAAATATACTAAAAGTCATTGATTGGTGTATGTGAAAAGGTTGAATTGCATGGTATGTAAGTTATATCTCAATAAACCTGTTACATATATTGAAGAAGATAAGGTTTAGCATCTGGAAGAGACTGACCCAGGCCCTAGGAGGAAGAGAGGGGGTAGGAGAACACAGAGGGCTTATGCTGCAGGATGAACCTCACTCATGTTGAGGATGGCTGCTGATCCCCAGAGAAGATGCTGGCATCAGGGAAGATAAGTGGGAACTAAAAGGGAATGAAACTGACTAAAAGAAAGCACCACATGGGTGCTTTATTGAGTCTTCCTAGCAATTCTATGAATAGGCTTTACTAGCCACATTTTATGGACAAAGGCACTGAGCATCAGAGAAGTCAATTGACTCAATCAGTTACACAGCCAGTAAGAAACAGAGCCAGGGACCAAGACGAGCTTGTGTAACTCCAACCCCTGCTCCTTTCCTGTGCCTTGAGTGTACCTTTAGTACTCCCAGGAACCCCACCAAGACCAGTCTCCAGTGGCTGCAGCTAGACCAGCTCTTGGCCTGTCCTTAATAAGGGAGTAAATCTCTTGAAAAAACAGGGGAAGCAGAGAGAAGGGACTGAGTTTTATCAGGTGACTGGGAAGGAGAGGGAAATCAGCAATAGACACAGTACCACCTGGAGTCCCCATGTCAGCTCTCATTTCCTGGGACCCTTTCTAGGCTTGGTTTTGTAATTAAAGGACAGTGCTGATAGAGGGGCATAGTGTACACTCTTCATAAAGCAGAGTCTCTGGATGTGGCTCAAAAAAAACTTCAAAATCCAGTTTGATTAAAGAAGAGTTAAATACATCACAACTTGGAATTGACTACAGGAGATAAGGAGATTAAGATCAAAAGAATTTTTTTCCCTTGCCAGAAGGGTTCATGAATGTCCATGAGTCCTGTTACTTTCTCTGTTGTTATAGCACCACGCTACATACTTTGTATGCCAGAATTTATACAGCAACTAAAAAGAAAAGCATGGCAGAAATACAAATATTTGTTTACTATTTCCACTGCAGATCTTTTGGCCTATTTTAGAATACAATATAGAATATAGAATCAGTGTTTATCATGTTGCCCAGAAACTACACAATTCCTAGTACCTAATAATGTGTGCTGGGAACTTGCTAAAAACTTAATGTTATTTACACTTATATTCACCTAGTGTTATATTCTTTCCTTCAGTGCCTTTGAAATTTCACTTAGACATCCATGTCCCAAATGATTTTGTCAGACTTCAAATCATTCATCTTTTATTTTGTTGATTAAAATTCATTATTTCTTTAAAAGGTCCAACAATAGAAGCAGAAAGATGAAGATTTGTGAAATAAGAATATGAGAACCGTAATCGGATGGCTGCCTTTGGAAACTGAAGTCAGCAGACAGATTGCTTTGGTTTTCTAATGCTCAAATGTTTTCATTATGTTTAAGAATTTCATCAGCCACAGAAGTGATTTTTTAAAAAGTATAGCTCCTCTGACACTTGTCATCAACTAGTTCTGCTAGCAAATCTGAGCTGCAGAGCCTTGTGGCCACTGAGGCCAAGCTGTCATTAATGAGACCTTCTTATTGGGTGCAAGTGTGCAGATTTAAAAAAAAAAAATGATGTGGTTTCTACCCTCAGTGTGGCATAGCCTTGGATGGAGACTCCCTAATTTCTGTATTCCTTTTCTAAACCATTCAGTTGACTTTATTTACTTTTTTACTTATTCAGTTGATTTTAAATTCATCTAATAGTTCAACTGAGAATCATAACAAAGGTCAGTGATGAAGCTATTTTCCTAAAGGAAAGCGTCGCGAAGTTTTGTAACACACTAAACTCAACTTCCTCTCCTCTGGGAGGGTGAAGAGTTTTCAGTTAAGGAGGGGCCAGGGTACATATTTTTTTTCCCCAAGGGGACACAGTGTCTCTGGGCCCATCTCTCTGTGATGGATTGATCTACACAGGGCCTCAATGACTGATTGTAACCTGTCTTCCTTCTGTGAAGGGAGGCATTCCCTGTGGCCAAATGTGGCCAAATAACAAAAGTCTAGTCCTTGCAGTTGAAATCTTTGTTTTTTGTTGGCAACAGATGACTGAGCAATAAATGTGAAGGAGAGCCTGAGAGAGAGTGGCCCTTGTACAACTAGAATTTACATGATTTCCGATGCTTGGAAAGATCAGATTCATATTCACCCAATCTCTGATTATAATAATCGATGGAATACCCCAGATTTCTAAAAAGAATGGGCCCAGAGCAACAATCTTTTTGAAAGGAAGGTCTAGAGAATGTGTCTTGAAGGTGTAGATGCTATAGATTTTAAAGGCTTGTTTGCAGATGATTATTCTTCAGGGTGACTTTGTTGAGAGTTTCTAAGAAGGGGGCTTACCCCTATCTTACCCTGCTTTGTTTTATGCCTTAGAACAAAGGGTAGTCAGTACAAGACCAGTTTCTGAAGAGAGAGGAGAATTCTAATTTTAAACTTTTCTTTTGTACCTTCTCAAGACCTCAATGCCCTCATCCCTCCCTTTTTGAATTATTTCAAAATATTATGGGAATATAAATGGGCCCATCTCTCTGTGATGGATTGTTTTGGGTTATGTGGATCAATGTGGTTGCATGGTAGCATTATGCCTCTCTTACAGGAGTCTGCAATTTAGAGACTACTCTTCAACGTCTTTGCTACCTGCTTTTTCTCAGTCTGGATGCCTCATCAAAGTGCCTGATGTGAAATAGAGACTCAATAAACATTTATTGCATATACTAAAAGCCAGAATGTATTCTATCATTTTATTGCAAAGAACCTGAGTTCAGTTGGTTAGAACAGAACTATGTTAGAATCATCCAAATTTCTATTCTTATTCTTTTGCCATAGGTTTATTATGTTTTATATGTCAACAGTATTACAGAGCAAGGGTAAAGCCCTATCTTGAACAACAACAAAAAGCTTTTCCTCCAAAATGTTTATAACTCCTCAAGAGAAAAAGCAAAGGCCCTTGCTAAAGCCATTTCAGCATTACATCTGGGCTTTCCCAATATGCTAACATTTCCACGACTAACAAGTCTTCGGTGGCTGTCTCTCCCGGCCTCCCACAGCAGTACGGTGATTCATAGCTTGTCTCAAAAAGACCTGAGGGAAGGTGGGAGGCTGCAGAGAGACTGAGAAAAGTGTCCATTACTAAGATCTGCCTGATGGACAGTTAATAACTGTGCTCAAAGACAAATGGTGTCATTAAAAACAAACCCAGTAAACCAAAGACTTGTTTCAAAGTTTTGTGAACTTTTTTAAAAAAAACTTCTGTTCATTAGACATGAACAGATTGAATAATACTCATCTTATTGCCTAAAAGCAGCTGTGCCACAATGGGACTTACACAACGCCAGGGGATTGTCACTTTGCACAAAGGTAAGATGATAGGCTTACCCTCCTTGGGGTAGCGGGTCATGAGAGGCTCAGCATCCCTCCATTTGGGGTTCTCATTTGGAGGTAGCTTTTAGACAACCCAAGCATGCATGAAAGGGGTGAATTACTTTTCATAACTTCTAATCTTTTAAAGGCCAACAGGCGCTCCAGGCTATTATCAGTAACATCCTTTGGTCAGTGCAGGAATAAAAAAGCCTTCCTGCTAAGTGGACCAGCACAGTTTTGGATGAGAAGTTCCATTTGATGTGAAAATTGTTGTTTTAGAAAGATTTTATGAGCTGTGTAGGTCAAAAGAAATGTACTCACCTGTTGGGGTCATTATGTGAACCCTGACCTGGTTTGAAAGCCGACTGGGAAAACGAAGCTGAGGATACATGGGTTTAAAAACATAAAGTCTGAGAATGCCTGGTGGAGGCTCACTTGTCTCAGGCCAAGCAGTTAAGACTGAGAAAATGCAGCCCTCTCTGGCCTCTTCAGAAGGCTTTTATTAATTTTTAACAAAGGCACCTATGTAAAATGCAAAAATGCCAAGAGACAGGGTTGAAAGAATCCCAAGTCCCCAGGGAAATAGGAGAGAGAGGGGATTGCTAACAGATCAGAAGGCCAATGGTGTATTTAGAAAGTGGGGGAGAAACTATTTCTACCCCCCTACGGGGAAGGAAGCCAGGTTTCCTAATCTATCTACACTTCGGAATTTCAAAGAACCTAACCCCTCCTGCCTGGTGACTCTCTCTTGAACTCATAGGCCTAGTCAGGTCTGTCTGTCATCGGGACTTTTATCATGTTTGCGGTTTTTATGAACCCCAAGGGCTTGTGCCTCTGTGGCTTTCACCTGGGTACCCCAGGATGGAGGTAAGGTGCCCTGCTGAGAAGTCCATCTATCTCCCACACTCACCTACCTCTCTCAAACATACTGATCCTTTAGTTTCCCTCATACTGATGAACAGGATAAAGGAAGCGGAGGGAATGCCACACTGACCCCCAAACCACTCAAGAACATTGCATACTTCCTCAGAGGGCAATTCAGAAAGCACTCTGTACGCTGTTGCCTGGCATGGAACTTTAATAAAAAGAGACCATGCCGGGGGCAAACTTAATTGTGATCTATGGGTGAGGATATTTTTTTCCTTCTAATATTTTTTTTTTGTTTTGTTTTGTGTTTTTTTTTTTTTTGTAGAGACAGAGTCTCACTTTATCGCCCTGGGTAGAGTGCCGTGGCGTCACACTGCTCACAGCAACCTCCAGCTCTTGGGCTTAAGCGATTCTCTTGCTTCAGCCTCCCTAGTAACTGGGACTACAGGTGCCCG
>CAUYON010006136.1:0-23320 GCA_963573935.1 Arctocebus calabarensis | reverse complement strand
GAGCAGAGAGTAAGATCTGTAGAAAGGAGTAACCAAGAAGACATTAAGTTAGACAAGATTTGATAGTTTCAGGTCACCTGGTGCAGAAACCAAAGTGCTGACCTCCAATGGCTGCACACTTGCTTTGTTTTTCTAGTTTGGGAAAATTTCTTTCTTGCGGCATCCTTTCCTCTTCTTTAAATACACATATCATTGACCATTTCTCCCTCTTAGGGTAGTTGTGAAGAGCAAGTTTTTACGTGTATTAACATGCATGCAATTGTACCTTTTATAAATTTCAAATAACAATAGAGATGTAAAAAAGAGTTTTTATTTGGTTTAGAAATATGACTACATTTAGTTGGCAAAGGTCAAATAAGAGCAAAGTTTCTAAGGAAATGATCTTTGGATGATTCCATTTTAGGGCAGAAATTTATATAGTAAAATAGCATAGATCATAAGCATACTATTGGAAAAGCTTTCTCAAATGTACACATATATACCTGTGTAACCACTATTGTAGTCAGCCTAATATTTTCCCCACCCTAGAAAGTTGTCTCTTTACCCTTCCAGCCAATTTCCACCATACACAGGGCTACTGCTGCTCTAGTTTCTGTCTCCATAGTTTAAGTTTACCTGTCTTGAACTCTGTGTAAATTGAATCATATGTGTCTGGCTTCTTTTGCTCAAATGATGTTTTTGAGATTCATCCTTGTTATTGGTATGTATCAGTTTCTTCCCTTTAACCCTTTTTCATTATGTGGTGTGAGATGTTATAGTTTATCACTGTTGTTATTGATGGGTTGTTTGCACTTTCAGGCTATCGTGCATAAAACTACTGTGAGTGTTCTTGCAGAGTCTTTTTATAGATGTTTATTTTGATTTCCTTGCAAAAATGACTAGGGTTAGAATTGCTCAGATATGGAGTAGAAGTATTAACTTCATAAGAAACTTCCAGAAATCTTACAAAGAGAATTTCATATTCCTGTTAGCAGTTTGCGAAGATTGTAGTTGCTCCAAGTCTTTGCAGACTTCTGATATTGATCCTTTCAATTTTAGCTATTTCAGTGTGGGCAAAATTGCACCTAATTGTGGTTTAATTTGTATTTCCCTATTAACTAATGTTAAGCATATTTTCATATGAAAATTCCCATTCATATGTCTGCTGCAAAGTGCCTCACTTCTTTTGCAAAATTCCATTTTAGTTTTTCTTCTTACTGAGTTGTAATAATTCTCTTTATAGTCCATAAAATATCCTTTGTAAAATATTATAAATATTTTCTCACAATCTCTGGTTTGCCTTTTGGTTTTTTTGTTGTTCATTTTAGAGAAGCTCTCTCTGTTACCCATGCTAGAGTGTAATGGCATCATCATGGCTCACTGCAACCATAAACTTCTGGGCTCAGGTGATCCTTCTGCCTCTGCCTCCAACATAGCTGGGACTACAGGCACATGCTGCATGCCTGGCTGATGTTTACATTTTTTTGGTAGAGAAGAGTTGCACTATGTTGCTCAGGTTGGTCTTGAACTACTAGCCTCAAGTGGTCCTCATCTCTATAAATAGCCAGCCATTGTGTCAGGCACCTGTAGCTTCTTTGGGAGGCTATGAAAGGAAATTGCTGAAGCACAAGAATTTGAGATTTCTGTGAGCTGTGCACCGTGGTACACTACTGAGGGCGACATAGTGAGACTCTGTCTGTAAAAAAAAAAAAAAAAAGAGTTCCCAGTGTGGAAAATGAATATGTTGATGAGATTCTTACAATTAAATTTTTTATAGAGAGTATGAAATGCTGTAATTAAAGAAATCTTCTTAAAACAATTCTTTTTCTTACCAAAAATAAAAGTATAAAGTAAGGTGAGAGCTATGTATCACTCTGGATGTTTAATAGTTGGTTTTTGAGCAGGGATGTAGAATTAGGATCATTTTAAAGATAACAGGGAAAGGGTCATTTATGGTTAGCTTATTGTAAATTTTTCTGATATTTTATAGAAAACCTTGTCTAATACTTGCCATTAGTTCATCATTCTTTATTCTCAGACCTTAGTTTACAATAGTGCCAAGGAAGATGAAATATCTGGGAGTGTAAAAGATCTCTATAAAGAGAATTATGAAACTTGGAAAAAATAAAAAGGTGAAGATGTTAACAAATGGAAAAATATACAATGCTCATGGCTGGGAAGAATCAACATTGACAAAATTACTATACTACCTAAAGCAATCTACATATTTAATGTGATCCCTATTAAAGCACCTCTGTCATACTTTAAAGACCTGGAAAAATTAGTACTTCATTTTATATGGAAACAGAGAAAACCTCAAATAGCCAAGACATTAGTCAGAAATAAAAACAAATTGGGAATAATCACTCTTCCAGACTTTAGACTATACTATAAATTGATAGTGATCAAAACAGCATGGTAGTGGCACAAAAATAGAGAGGTAGATGTATAGAACAGAATTGAAGACCAAGAGATGAACACAGACATTTATCAACATTTGATTTTTTTAAAATTACCTTTGTCATTAAATCATAGCTGTGTACAATTGTGTAATCAAGGGGTACAATGTGCTGTTTTCATATACAATCTTAAGTATTTTCATCAAACTGATTAACATTGCCTTCCTGGCAATTTCTCCGTTATTATTTGAAGACATTTGTATTTTGCATTTAGCAAGGTTCGCCTGTACCCTTCTAAGATGCACCATAGGTGTGGCCCCTCCAATTACCCTCCCTCTGCCCCACCCTCCCCTTTCCCCTCGCTACCCTTTCCCTTTTTCCTATATTCTTGTGTTATAGTTGGGTTATACCATTCATACGACAGCTATAAATTAGCTTCATAGTCAGGCTGAGTTACATTGGATACTTTTTCTTCCATTCTTGAGATACTTTGCTAAGAAGAATATGTTCTAGTTCCATCCATGTAAATATGAAAGAGGTAAAGTCTTCACCTTTCTTTAAGGCTGCGTAATATTCCATGGTATACATGTACCACTATTTATTAATCCATCTGTGGATTGATGGACACTTAGTTTTCTTCCATGACTTAGCAATCATGAATTGGGCTGCAATAAACATTCTAGTATAGATGTCTTTGCTATAATGTGATTTTTGGTCTTCTGGATATATACCTAGTAAAGGAATTATAGGATCAAATGGCACGTCAATTTTTAGATCTCTAAGTACTCTCCACACATCCTTCCAAAAGGAACATATTAGTGTGCATTCCCACTAGCAGTGTAGAAGTGTTCCCTTTTCTCCACATCCACACCAACATCTCTGGTTTTGGGATTTTGTTATGTGGGCTAATCTTACTGGGGTTAGGTGGTATCTCAAAGTAGTTTTGATTTGCATTTCTCTGATGATTAAGGATGGTGAGCATTTTTTCACGTGTCTGTAGGCTGTGTGCCTGTCTTCTTTAGAGAAGTCTCTCTTCACGTCTTTTGTCCATCCTGAGATGGGATTACTTGTTCTTTTCTTGAGAATACGTTTGAGTTCTCTGTGGATTCTAGTTATTAAACCTTTGTTGAAGGCATAACCTGTAAATATTTTCTCCCATTCTGAGGGCTTTCTGCTTGCTAAACTTACTATGTTCTTGGCTGTACAAAAGCTTTTTAATTTGATCAGGTCCCAGTAGTGTATCTTTGATACTGCTTCAATTGCCTGGAGAGTCCTACTCATAAAATATTCAACCAAGCCAATTCCTTCAAGAGTTTTCCCTGTACTTCTAGAATTTTTATAGTTTCACGTCTTACGTTTAAGTCCTTAATCCAGTGAGAGTATATCTTAGTTAATGGTGAGAGGTGTGCGTTCAGTTTCAGCCTGTTACAGGTCACTAGCAAGTTCACCCAGCACCATTTGTTAAATAGAGAGTCTTTTCCCCACTGAAAGTTTTTAGTTGGCTTGTCAAAGATCAAGTAATTGTCAGTAGCTGGAATCATCTCTTGGTTCTCTATTCTGTTCCAAACATCTACCTCTCTGTTTTCATGTCAATACCATGCAGTTTTGATCACAGTTGATTTATAGTAGAGTCTCAGTTCTGGTAGCATGATTCCTCCTGCTTTGTTTTTATTTCTGAGTAATGTCTTGGCTATTTGAGGTTTTTTCTGATTCCATATAAAATGAAGTATTATGTTTTCAAGATCTTTAAAATATGACAATGGAGCTTTAATAGGAATTGCATTAAAATTATATATTGCTTTGGGTATTATAGACATTTTAACAATATTGATTCTTCCCAGCCATGGGCATGGTATGATTTTCCATTTGTTAACATTTTCAGCTATTTCCTTTCTTAAAGTTTAATAGTTCTCTTTATAAAGATCTTTCACATCCTTTGTTAGGTAAACTCCCAAATACTTCATCTTCTTTGGCAATACTGTGAAAGGAATAGAGTCCTGGATTGTTTTTTCAGCTTGGCTACTGCTGGTGTATTTTGGCTACAGATTTATTGGTGTTGATTTTGTAGCCTGAGACGCTGCTGTATTCCCTGATAACTTCTAAAAGTTTTGTAGTAGAATCCCTGGTGTTTTCCAGATATATAATCATATCATCTGTGAAGAGTGAAAGTTTGATCTCTTCTGATCCTATGAGGATAGTTTTAGCCATTGCTATTAGGGAAGAAAAGGTGATCGCTAAAACTTCCATTACAATGTTGAAGAGCAGAGGAAATAATGGGCACCCTTGCCTGGTTCCTAATCTAAGTGGAAATGACTTCAGTTTAAATCCATTCAATACGATATTGGCAGTGGGTTTGCTGGAGATGGCCTCTAATAGTTTAAGAAATGTCCCTTCTATACCATTTTTTATTTAGTGTTTTAATCATGAAGGGATGCTGGATATTATCAAAAGCTTTTTCTGCATCAATTGAGAGAATTATATGGTCTTTCTTTTTTAATTTGTTTATGTGCTGAATTACATATATAGATTTACGTGTATTGAACCATTTTTGGGATCCTGGGATAAAGCCCATTTGGTCATGGTGTATAATCTGTTTGATGTGGTGCTGGATTCTGTTTGCTAGGATATTGTTGAATATATTTGAATCAATATTCATTAATGATATTGGTCTATAATTTTCTTTTCTTGTTGGGTCTTTCCCTGATTTAGGGATCAAGGTGATGTTTGCTTCATAGAATGTATTGGGTAGTATTCCTTTTGTTTCTATATTTTGAAGGAGGTTGACTAATAGAGGTACAAGTTCCTCTTTAAAGGATTGGTAGAATTCTGACGTGAAGCCATCTGGTCCCGGGCTTTTCTTCTTAGGGAGATTTTGTATTGTTAATGCTATTTTAGAACTTGATATAGGCCTGTTTAATATTTCCACTTGGTTCTGGGTAAGTCTTGGTTAGTGACGTGCTTCCAAGTATTGGTCAATTTCCTTCAGATTTCCTTATTTCTTAGAGTACAGTTTCTTGTAGTATTCATTGAGGATTTTTTGGATTTCTGAAGGGTCCTTTGTTATTTCATCATTACCATTTCTGATTGAAGAAATTAGAGATTTTACTCTTTTTTTCTTGGTTAAGTTAGCCAAAGGTTCATCTATCTTATTGACCTTTTCAAAAAACCAACTTTTTGATTTATTGATCTGTTCTATAATTCGTTTGTTTTCAATTTTGTTTAATTCTGCTCTAATTTTGGTTATTTCTTTTCTTCTGCTGGGTTTAGGGTTTGAAAGTTCTTCCTTCTCTAGTTGCTTGAGATGTCCCATTAAGTGGTTAACTTCCTCCCTTTCTGTTTTCTTGGGGAAGGCTTGCAGTGCTATAAATTTCCCTCATAGGACTTCCTTTGCTGTATCCCAGAGGTTCTGATAATTCATATCTTCATTGTCATTTTGTTCCAAAAATCTTGTAATTTCATTCTTGATCTCATCTATGACCCATCTATCCTTCAGCATAAGATTATTTAGCTTCCATGTTTTTGTTTGAGTTTGCAGATTCCTGTTATTGTTGAGTTCAAATTTTATTCCATGGTGGTCCGAGAAGATACAAGGAATAATTTCTATTCTTTTAAATTTGCTGAAGTTAGACTTGTGGCCTAAGATGTGAACAATTTTGGAATATGTTCCATGGGCTGATGAGAAGAATGTGTATTCAATTTTATTAGGATGAAATGTTCTGTAGATGTCTGTTAAATCCAGATGTTGAATGGTTAAGTTTAAATCTAAAATGTCTTTGCTTAGCTTTTTTTTTTACAGGATCTATCCAACACTGCTAAAGGAGTAATAAAATCTCCAAAAACTATGGATCTGGAGGAAATCAAGTTACTCATGTCTATTAGAGATTTTCTTATAAATTGAGGTGCATTCTGGTTGGGTGCAAAAATATTAATAATTTAAATCTCATCATATTGAGTTTTACCTTTAACAAATATGAAATGTCCATCTTTATAATTCTTTACTTTGTTTTGTTTAAAGCCTATTGTATCTGCAAATAAGGTTGCAACACCTGCTTTTTTCTGTTTTTCTTTTGCCTGGAATATAGGTGACCATCCCTTCACCTTGACGCTAAATTTTTCTTTTAAGATAAGATGTGATTCTTGTATGCAGCAGATATCTGGCCTGAGTTTTTGTATCCAGTCAGCCAACCTATGCCTCTTTAGGTGACAGTTTGAACCATTCACATTGATTGAAACCAATGATAAATCTTGAAAAGATCTAGTAGACATTTTTAATCCTTTTGTCGTTGTGTGAGTTAGACTTTGATAAAGATTTTCTGGATGAGTTTACTTTTGCGTTGGGGGGTTACACTGGTTGTTATGGAGAATGGGTCTGAGAATTTCCTGGAGAGCTGGTTTAGTTATGGCAAATTTCTTCAACATGTGGATGTCATTAAAATATTTAATTTCTCCATCATAAATGAAGCTCAGTTTATCTGGATACAAGATCCTGGGTTGAAAGTTATTTTGTTTTATGAGTTTAAGAGCCGATGACCATTCTCTTCTCACTTGAAAAGTTTGATCAGAGAGACCTGCAGTAATTCTAATATTCTTCCCCTTGTAGGTTATTGATTTCATGCTTCTGGTTGCTTTAAAAATTTTCTCCTTCATATTTACTTTAGTGAACTTAATTATGATGTGCCTGGGGGATGTCTTGTTCGGGTTGAGTCATGCTGGGGTTCTGAAACTGTCTACTATCTGAATTTCAGAATCTCTTGGCATGTCTGGAAAATTCTCTGTCATAATCTCATGAATAAGGGATTCTGTGTCATGAGAGGCTGCTTCATTGCTTTCAGGGATCCCTATGAGGCGAATATTGGTTTTCTTTGAGTTATCCAAGAGTTCTCTGAGGCATTGATCTGTTTTTGCCTTCCATTTCTCTTGCTCTTTGGAGGTTTGAGAGCGTTTGAAAGCTTTGTCTTCCATGTCAGAAATCCTTTCTTCTGTTTGCTCCATTCTGTTACTGAATTCTACTGAATTTCTCAGATCTTTAAGGGCTGCAACTTCTTTTCTCAATGTGTCAAAATCTTTGGTCATTTTGTCTTTGAATTTGTTAAATTCTTGAGATATCTTTTGGGTCATCTTTGGAATTACTGCTTGAATTTCTAATTCCATGTCTTCCTCCATTCCACTGATCTTATTTGCAATCCAGATTCTGAAAATGCGATTTCAGACATCTCAGCCATTTACCTATGCAGGAGATCTTGTGTTGTATCTGCCTTGTCGTTACTTGGAGGGGTTGGTCTACTCTGATCATTCGTATTGCCAGAGGTTTTCCATTGATTCTGCCCCATGGTTGCTTTTCACTGTTGCATCTGGTCCTTCAAGTGGTGGGCTCAGGGTCGTGCGGTTTTCCGGGAAGTTTTTGGCTGGCAGAGAGGCCTGGCAGTCGCCGGTGGGGGTCCCTGGAAAAATTCTGGCATGAGGAGGCCTCGTGGGTGCCAGGTGGAGGCCCGTAGTTGCTGGGACTGACCCTGGCCGGGGGCCTGGAGATGATGGGCGGAGTCCCTGGCAGAACGCAGACCTACAGAAGCAGGGCAAGTGTGGGATGCAGGGCTAGGCGGTCGCAGGGGGAGTTCCTGGCTAGGAGCAGGCCTGCATAGGCCTGAAAGTTGCCAGCAGAGTCCCTGGCAGAAGGCTGGCCTGCAGAGGCCCCGTGGATGCCAGGTGGAGGCCCGTGTGGTCACTGGTACTGTCCCTGACCAGGGGCAGACCTGCAGGGGCCCAGCGGGGGCCAGGCAGAGGCCCGTGCAATCACCAGGGGAGTTCCTGGCTAGGGGCAGATCTGCGGAGGTGCCGGCAGAGTCTGTAGCTGATAGCCCACCTGCAGAATTCTGGCAAGCACGGGGCTCCGCGCCAGGTGGTCGGGGAGTTCCTTGCCCAGGGGTAGGCTTGCAGAAGCCTGGTGGTTGCAGTGAAAGTTACTGGCAGAGGGCAGGCCTGTGGGAGCCCTGCAAGCTTGGGAGTGGGGCCACACAATCACCAGGGGATTGACTTGTCAGGGGCAGGCCTGCAGGGGTCCTGTGGGTGCAAAACAGAGCGCTGTGTGGTCACCAGTGGAGTTCCTGGCTGGGGAAAGACCTGCAGAGGCCTGGCAGTTGCTGGAAGAGTCTCGAACAGATGGCGGATCTGCAGAGGTCCAGCAAGCACAGGCATAGGGCCAGGAGGTTGCCGGGAGCGTTTCTGGCCGTGGGCTGCCCTACAGAGGCTTGGCGGTTGCAGGCAGAGTTCCTGGCAGAAGTCAGACCTGCAGAAACTTTGCAAACTTGGGTGCGGAGCCACACAGTCTCCAGGGGATTTACTCACCAGGGGTGGACCTACAGGGGCCCTGTGGATGCCAGGCAGAGGCCTGCATGATCACCGGGGGAGATCCTGGCTGGGGACAGACTTGCAGAGGCCTGGCGGTCTCCGGGAGAGTCTCTAGCAGAGGGAAGATCTGTGAAAGCCGGGCAAGCACGGGCATAGGGCCAGGCAGTTACTGGGAGCACTTCTGGCCATGGGCCGCCTTGCAGAGGCTTGGCGGTTGCAGGCCGAGTTCCTGGCAGAAGGCAGGTCTGTGAAAGCTCTGCAAGCTCCGGCATGGAGCTGCATGGTTGCCAGGGGATTTACTTGCCAGGGGCAGAACTGCAGGAGCCCTGTGAATGTCAGGCAGAGGCCTTCATAGTCGCAGGGGGAGTTCCTGGCTGGGGACTGACCTGCCGAGTTCTGCCGGTCACCGGCAGAAAAAGCAGAACACAGACCTACAGAAGCCCCTCAAGCATGGGCGTAGGGCCAGACAGTTGCTGGGATCATTTTTGGCCATGGATCACCTTGCAGAGGCCTGGCGGTTGCAGGCAGAGTTCATGGCAGAAGGCAGGCCTGCAGAAGCCCTACAAACTTGAGTGCGGAGCTGCGCAGCTGCCAGGGGATTTAATGGCCAGAGGCCAGCCCGCAGGGGCCCTGTGGGTGCCAGGCAGAGGTCCGCAGGCAGACCTGCGGAGGCCTGTCAGTCACCCTCAGAGTTTCTAGTAGACGGCAGACCTGCGAAAGCCCGGCAAGCTCGGGGCGCAAGACCAGGCACTCGCCTGTGGCTTCCCTGGCTGGAGGGGAGGGAGCCTCACCACAGCCCTGCCCATAGTCTTTTCCCAGTGGGGAGCTTGTTCTGGAAGGCGGGTGTGGGGGTGCTTCTTAGGGACCTCCTTCCTCTGTCTCAGCGGGGGTTAGGCTTCTAGTTCGTCAGGTAAGGGGGGAAGGGTGTACAGTAAGTTTAGAATAGTGGGGAAAACTTTAGTTCAGTTTTTTCTGCCTAGCAAGGGACTTTTCAAAGTCACACCGGGGTTCTCAGGGGAAGTACACCTCACTTCCCACACCACTCTTCTGTGGGGTGAGACAAGAGGTCCACAGTTCACTGCTTGTCTGTAGAGAATTCGTAGGAGCAAAAGAGGAGAATAAAAAGAAAGGAAACAGAAAAGAAAGAAAGTCAGAAGGTTCTTGGGTGAGGGGAAGGGCACTCTTCCTTTCAGATGAATTTTGTACCTGTAGTGTGCTTTCTTGGGGTTGCAGCCAGTCTCAACAGAGGTTATCTGCAGTAATCACTTCTCTCTCTCAGCTGGGCTCCCAGTATTCAGCTTAATTGCTCAGTTTTTGGAGGTTATCTTCCCTGTTGGACAGGAGCCTTTTTTGGAAGCTGCTTCCAGTCAGCCATCTTGCTCCACCCCTGCCACAAAAATATTTACAGATCACTTATTTGAATTATTTTCAAAAGAAGTTCAAAGAGCAATAAATGTATTCCTTTTTTTTTTCTATTCTTTTTTTGATCAACATAATTTAAGTGTGCCACAGAAGTCTAACTGTAGGGTCAAGTGGGCTATGAGATAAAAAAGGTTGAAAAATACTGACCTAGAGTAAAGTTTGACTATGTCTCAGCACTCTGTGGCCCAGTATTGATTACAATATTGATCATCACACATACATTTATAAATTTATTTTCTGTTTACTAGATTAGTTTCTATGATTTTCTTAATTTGTGCTAAAAATTTTAATTGATCCAATTACCAATTTCATTTTAATATTTAATCTTTTATCTTTAACAATATAAATATTTAACTCTATGACTATGTAGTTTTCTCTGAAAATAACCTGTGATATGTCCAATAGAATTCTGTATAACTGTTTTTCCTTGCAATTATTTTTAGATAATAATTTTGGGTTTAAATTTTTCATTGATTTGGCCACTATCTCAAAGTTAATTTTCTAATTTTTTATGTAATAAAAGTACCCCCCCAAGCCTTATATCCACTAAGATTAGAGAATTGAGTTTTAATATTTATATTTTTTAATTTAAGGTTTTTGGGTCTAGGTTTGTAAAAATAATTTTTAGAAGCTCAATGAACATTCATTATATATATATTTTTTGGGGGGCCCATCACAAATTTTATTTTATTTATTTATTTATTTTATCGAATCATAACTGTATACATTAGTTCAATCGTGGAGTACAGTGTGTGGACTTCATATACAATCTAAGATAATTTCATCCACCTATTCAATATAACATTTGTGAGATTTTCTCATTTACTGTGTGAAAACATTTGTGTTCTGCATTCAGTAGTTTTCTCCTGACCCTTCAAAGATGGATCTCAAGTGTGATCTCCACAATATATATTTTCATTCACATTATTTAAAGTTTTATATATCTTTGGCCAATTTGTGTTTCAAAGTTATTTATGAAATTTGTTTTATTCTTGTAGAAATACATTGAAATCTACCATTTCTAATAAGTTCTCTTTGCTTCTAAATAGTTTTATTTTTACATATGTATATGTATATTTATTTATATTTATGGTTTCTTCTTGTAAATTTTACTTTTCATAATTAATTACATTATATCCATTTTCAATCTGGTAAGAGAATCTAACCTTAATCTCTTCCCTATATGATATTATTATAATTTAGTCACTATTGGGGGGGTATGTGTGTGTATTGACAAATATATTTAAATAACATCTGTTTAACTGTCTTTAATTTCAACCTACATTTAATACTTTGTTCTCTATAAGCAGCATAAAATTTTTAAAAATCTTTTTTTAAATACAGTAGCCTTTTATTTTTACTACCTATTATGACATGAATTCACAAGGAAAAGATTCTAGCAGCTCAGGGAGGGGCCTTTCCATTGAATGTGACAAGGTTTGATAAGCCTACTGTGACATAAATTCATGGAGAATACGTTCCAGCACCTTATGCTCCTGCTCCACTGGTCCTCTTGGTTCTCCTGTGTGCTATGCTATCTGCCTATAATGCCATGAATTCATAGGGAATGGGTTCCAGGAGCTCAGGCTCCTTTCTGTTGGTTCTCACAGAGTGAGCTTCTCTGGGTAGAGCAGCCTGGCGCTTCAGTTGAACTCAGGTGCCTTTCTCTTTGCCTTCCTTCTTTTTCTGATCATTTTTCTTCATGCATTTTTGGAGGCTATCTCAGCTCTTAGAGATAATCAATACAACATAAATTCTCTTCCCAAGAAGCTTGCCCTTAACTTGTTTGTTTACAACAATGCCCAATGCCAACAGCATGCTGGCTGACATTGTAGACTCTTCCTGTTTTGCCATGGTAACATTTCTGTGGCATGCCTTTGTGAACACTACCCATTCCCTTGATGTCTACAGTATCACTTTTTTGTAGATTCACATGCATGTGGCCAAGGGAATAACTCCACATTTTCTAAAAGTTCTAGAGAACATGTATCAGGTGCCTCTCCTCTCTCCCTTTGTGTTCATCATTTTGGTGAATTACTGGAAGGATGAGTCTCCCAAAATTTAAAAAATCTTAACATTACATTTTGCCTTTTAAAGGGAAATTTAAATACTTTAATTAGTTTTTATTTCTTACATTTTACTCTGTAGCCCATTATTTACTTTATTATTTTATTGTTCTCTTATGAAAATAAAAAACAAGAGAAATAGTTATACAACTTACTCCTCATCTCCTTTTTTCTTATCATTTATATGAGAGTTATACGCATTTTTATATTTTGTCAAATTTTGAGTCTCTTCTGATATTAATGCACCTTTCCATAGTATTACATAAAAAGAAGAAATTAATAATTTGACATGGGATGATTTTACTTTCTTATTCTTCTTGATCTTTGTCCCTACTTCTCCTTTTCTGTTCATTGTTTTCCAACTTTAAGGCTCTGCTGAGTTATCTCTGTATTCTGGGGTCCATGTCTCTCTCTCTCTCTCTTCAACAACTCTCTTATAGTTTCTCTCATCTATTTTTAAAATTCCTACATAAGTCATTTATTTTTGCATTTAATTTTAGTGATATGTAAACAAAAAATATTTTATTGCATTCTTGAAAAAACAGAAGCCAAAGTCTGAGTGAAGTAGGTAGGTCAAAAGCAGGTAGTCCCTGCAGAATCACCTGAATCCATGTAGACCAGAAGATGCAGCCAGGAGACGGAGGGGCCTCCAAGTGGGAAGGCAGGGCAGGCGAGTTACCCTAGTTGTCTTTGGACAGTCTGCTTCTTACACACTTCACCTCTGCTTCTAAAGGAGAAAGGGAGGGAACTTTTGATAGATCCTGGCCCTGGGGTATAATGGCCGGAGTGGGGAATGTATCACATGGGTTTGGACTCAAATCACTCCTTTCTTCCAGATGACACCAGGCCATCAGTAGCTTTCAGAGGTTGCATTTCCTATCTGTGAAAAGGAAATATTAATGTCTATTTCATCACAGACCACCGCCCTCTGAGGTGGGTGTCATTAGGCACCCAGTAACATTAAGCCCCTGTCTCTCCTTGACCAGAACTGTGTGCTGATATTGCCTTAAAACAGTAAAACTAATTGAAATTCAAGCCTCACAGTTCTCCTGCTGGGAAGAGGAGCAATTTGAAAAATAACACCTTTCCCCTCCAGCCAAGCATGACTGTTTCCATTTTTGTGTTCACTTTTTGTCTTTGTCTAGACATAGAGAAAGCTGGATGTACCCTGAACTGGTAGGTTTGTGTTTTGCAAAAATGTTTTTCAGAGTTTAATAGGCATATACTTTTTGACTTACCTCTTCCTGGTAAGGGGTGTTTATAAATCACTAGAGGCTTAGATTTGAACCCAAGATCTAGTCAACTACAAAATAAAACAAAACGTCAAGATAGCTGAGGGACATAATTAAATTTTGATTAATCTGGTATCTTTTCTTAGAGTGTCTCTAGGCAACACTAGCCTCCTTACAAAATGATTTATTGCTTAACATGTCAGCTTGGGAAATACATAAGTTTCCAGCTAGAAGGGACTTTTATAAGACACAGAAGTTTCTGAGGTTCTAACATTGTCACTATCAATCTATTTCTTCTTTTAATTTTTCTTTCTTAGACCTCAGGTTTTAATTTTTTTATGGAATACATATTAAATAAAAGATTGTTTCTCAAATGTAATTCATAAAGGACCTTTATGCTCTTTATGACCCATAAAACACCCTCCTGCATTTTAGGGGTTGTTTCAAGGGATTGTAGTCAAAGTATGTAATTCACATAACTGGTATTAGGATGAAGTGCTCCTCAAACTGCAGACCAGGCAAGCAGCATCGCAATGCCATCACCTGAAATTTGTTAGAAATAAAATTTTCTGGCCCCATTCCAGATCTATAGAGTTAGAAACTGCAGTCTGGGAGTGAAAAGCTTTCTGGATGACCATGATGCATGCTTGGGTTTGAGAACCAATGGGTTAGAGGAGAAACCATCTCATTTCTAGGGATTATGTATAAAAGAATTGAAAAGTACACAGAAACAACCCGTGTGTTGAAGGGCATATGATAGGCACTCCCGGATGTTAGATGGAAGCGTTGTTAGTGAACAGTGCCGAGAGCCAGTCCTGCTCTATTCCAGCCATCCCAGGTTAAATTTAAGCCAACAGGTGGGAAGCCATTATTTTGCAAAGATGTTTATTAAGTGTCAGACATACAGACTGCAAGAATCCAAAGAGACTTAAGGAAGAAAACAGAGTCTGAGGGAGGAATCTAATCACCATTCAAAACTGTATTCCCAAATTCTGGAGCTGAAGTCATCTGGCCTCTCTGCCTATGAAGTCTTTCTGGGAAATAAACCAGAATTCTCCTGTCATAGGAATGGTCCTTACTTCTTGATGAAGTCTTTTGTTTGCTTGTTTTCCTGAAAATGTAGAAAATAATTCAAAGGCACTTTGGGGTACATTTCAAGAGGAAAGTAAATTCAGGGCTTTCTCAGGTGGCATCGTTTGCTCTTACAGAAAGGCTGGAGAAGCACTGGCAGGTGAGAAGTAAGTGGCTCTCTGTGCCTGCACTGCTGGGAATTACACCCAATAGCTGGTGTGGGACTGGGGCAACAACAATCTCTTCCCACATCTCCTCAGCCTGGTGGTACAGGATCCAGCCCTTTGAACGCATCACTTCCCAACTCACCCCACACCGGGTGTGACATGCCATTTAGATTTGCCTGGGTGTTATTCAACATTAAATGTTTTGGGGGATGTACACCTTGTCCACCTCCCACACACTACCAGATAGGACTGCCAGAAAACACAATTCATAGACTTCATTCATTCTTTCATTTGTACTTTTCATTGTTATAGTCTTAAAACTGGATACTTCTCCCTCCTGAAGAAACGATCAAGAAAAGGAAAGTGGATGAACATACTGTTTTAGCTATGAAGCTGTGTCAAGTCTTAACAAGAAAATAGACTGTATTGTTCTACCAATCTTCCTTCTCCTGACCACTCTCCTTTTTGCTCATATTCTTTCTCCCCAGGCTCCCTTGCCATAGGTTTTTTTTTTTTTTAATTTTTATTATTTTTGTAAGAGCAGTTTTAGGTCAATAGCAAATTTGAGAGATTACAGAGATATCC
The DNA here is from genome assembly GCA_963573935.1 of Arctocebus calabarensis. NCBI lineage: Eukaryota > Metazoa > Chordata > Mammalia > Primates > Lorisidae > Arctocebus > Arctocebus calabarensis. The sequence goes on along the minus strand of CAUYON010006136.1, from coordinate 8,054 downwards.
CATGTTTCCCCACCCTCCCCACACTGCCAACATTCCCCAGCAGAATGGTAGGTTGGTTGTAACTGAGGAACCCACACTGACACATCATAATCACCAAGAGTCTATGTCTCCATCGGGGTTCACCTCCATCGGGGTGCACTCTCTGAGGGCTTGGGCAAGCGTTAGAACATGGATCCTCCGTTAGAACATCATCTGGAGTATTTCCACGGCCCCAAACATCCTTTGCACTTTGCCTCTTTATCCCTTCTCCATCCTCACCACAGTTAAAGATTTTAAGATCAAAGAAGATGGATCAGGGATGAGTGAAAATATCAGTCTTTTGAAGGATAAAAGTGAGACTTATTTCATTACAAACCCAGATGAGTAGGCAGCACATATGTAAAAGATAAAAAGAAATGGGTGAGGGTGTCAGAAGCTTATTTTATCTGTAACCCAGACTTTAGATGTCTTTCTTATGAAAGAACACCTGAGTAAGAAATACCACATCATTCGTAATAAGCCTGTCACTCACAAAGACCATCCTTCAGGGACCTTCCTGTGCACCTGGCATAAGTGACAGTGATCTCTCAACTTTCTTATGTGTTTTGAAAAGCAACCACCTGAGATTTGTTAGGATTAAAATTATCGCGTCCTTTCAGAATCCTGCTTTCATCTCCCCCAAATCTGAGACTGAGAAGCAGACAAATCACTCATCTGCTGCCTGAGGCATCTCCTGTTGCTTGGGGTAAGACTTGGTTGAGTTCAATGCTGATAATATCAAGTTGTTTCTTATGGAAACTACAGTCTTCTAGTACCATCTGCTTGTCAGGAAAGCTGGGCTCTTGCATTTTAGCAGCTTTTCCCTGAGCCAACTGTATCTGATAAGCTTCTAGATTGAAAGCCAACGGGCCCCCCCCCCCCCACAGTGTTCACACTCTGGTGAAGGAAGGAAAGGAGAAACTGTGCTAAATTGTTTCCTTTCACCACTTTTGTTGTTTAGAATGCCATTATATGTAGCTATACTACTTCAAGAAATTTTATAGACCTCAAAATTTATTTTAATAGAGAGAAGGCTAAGAATTTGGTTAAACGATTAGTTTGGAATTCAATATTTATCAAATGGAGTGTTCTCAAAACTTTCACCATCACTTTCTTTACTCAGACTCCTGCCATTATTGTTTGCTTGGCTTAGTGAAAGGGTCTCGTAATGAAGCTTCAGGACTCTTCCAGTCGGGCTCAAATGCAAATGGGAACAAAAATGTCATTTGAAGAGCAGATTCCTGAATCTAATCCCCAAAGGGTTTAGATAATGCCAGGGTTTGCTGATAAAGAGATCCAAACCACATTTTGATAAACACTGTTAAATTGACCTTCCTCTCCCCATTCTTTCTGTGCTGCCAGGGCTCTCATTATATTGTGTGAACTGTACCGCATCTGTCTCCTCCCCAAATGAGTTGCTAGCACCCCAGTGCCTCACAGAACAAGCCCAGTCTCTTAGTTAGCAATATTAGATATCTTTGTGTCTATGTATGTTGGTTGGATCTTTTTTCAAAAAGCATGTAAAGCAAATTGTAAAAGTAAATATGCTATAAAAAAATTAAAAGCATAGAACATGTTGAAATCCTTAATGAGAAAAACCTAAGAAGAAAAAATAAGATGTGTTAGAGGTGCTCGTACCATGGGTTGAGAAAGAATTCATGGCCCAAAGATCAAGAAAGATTTTGCAATAAGAGGTTTATTTGACTTTCTAAGGAAGGGACAAGCACAGCATGAAAGGAAGAAGGATTGCTGGTGGCAAGGAAGAGTGGCTGGGGCTTTCACCAGAGCTAGAAAGAGCAGAGCAGCTGTAGTTGCGGTTGTTTTCCAGTGCAGTTGTTGGACTGATTTTATCTGACTTTTTGGAATGCAGTCTAGCAGATGCTGAGGGGCTAGTTCCCTGACCTATCTGCTTAGTACTTTTCCCATTCTGCAAAACAAGCTCCTAGATAAAACAAATCAGTGTCAGGTGGTCAAGCAAACAGCAAGCAATGGAGACCAGCACACCGTGGTGTGCCGTGATGTCTTTATGGTAAACGATTCACTAGTGATGCCATTCTTTCACGATGAAGCCAACCTTGAGGGGAGTCTGCAGAATCCATGCACTGATACCCTGTACAGTTGTTGTTTCTAAATGGTCTAACACAATATTCAAAGAGACAGTCATCATTGGCTAAGCAAGTCATATTTTCCAGAAAGATGGGGAGGAAAAATATACACATATATGTATATACTGGGAATGCCAAAAACATATGTAAATTTTAAGAGCTCTCTTTGGAAGCAATGATCAGTCCCACAAAGTGCACAAACTGATGGCAAAATGGATGTGTGTAGCTCGTCTAGGCACACTTGACCAGAAATGATACCTTCAATTCAACTTAAAAAAGTAATCCACAGATAACATCTCTTAAAATGTATATACGTTTTTTGGCACCTTCTGTATATGTGTGTATATATCAAGAGGAAGTTAATGAAGAAACCATCTTACAACAGAGACTGGGAGAAAGTGTTTCTGTGGGTCCTAAGAAAGTAGGCACCGAGCGATACAATGAACAATGTCCTTATAATAATAGAGCAGTTTGCTTCCTAAGGCTACTTCATGTGCTCTTACATGTGGTATAAAGCCTCATGTGAATCACAGTTCTATAAATGCCAAGATGGGATGGCATTTTTTTTAACTCTGAAGTAATCAAGAAATAAATTTTAAACCATCTAAAACTGAGCTAAACAAAATTTCCTAGGAGTAGGGAATGAGCTTAACAAAAATTTATTAAATTCTAGCCTAGCAACTATAAATATTATCTCCCTCCACTGAGCTTTAGGTAAATATGAGTCAGCAATAAATTCTAGGTTGTACTCAGATAAATAATGGGAGGGCAACCCTTCTATGATGTTGTTAAAATGTATGCAGACAGACTCTAATAACCCTTGACCATGGGGTAGTATTGCCAGTTCTATTGTAAAACTTGATTAACCTAACAATGAAACATGCTTGAAAAGTCCTGTTGAGCTGTATTTGTAGGTATAAGAATGAATATTCTCAAGAAGTAATATTTGGTCTTCCTTAAAAAATATAGCTAATGCAATCAGCTTTACATTAACCTGGTATGGGTGTAGAGTAGGGTGAATGTGGAAAATATGGTTATCAGAATTTCATGATGAGAAAATAAAGTTAAAGAGAAGTAAAGTAACTCAGCTAGTAAGTAACAAAGCTGGAATTCAAACCCAGCTCTAGCTGCCTGCTGAGCTGGTCTTTTTAATCCCTATCCTATACTGTCTCTTTTTCAAAAAGACTGCATTTACCAACTCTGATTCCCATTATAGTAAGATGGATCACTAATGAGGGGAATTTGTATTGACTTATTCATCTAATCCATAACTGACTTCTCTTCACAGATCCAACAACTGGGCTATCTTAGCACAGGGCATGAGACCTTCAGCTAGCATTACATATCCACTCACCTGTATGGATTTACCCTGGTCTCAAGTACACCAAACCACTTGCAGCATGCTTTTTCTGCTCCATACTTCAGTCTGGCATTTATTCTACACAGACTACTCTCTGTATCCTGGTATAAATGGCAGACTCTTAGTCAGTCACCTTGGAGTATCAAGTCAAACATTTTTTCAGGGTGGACATAAAGTTTGTGTGCAATTTTAAATAGTTGTAACCAGTTTGTCAGTGAGTCAGCATTCTTTCCCTGCTTTGATTTTCTTTTGCAGCCAATTGGAATCTTTGCAAAATAGTTTATTTGCTTTATTTTTAGCCAAATTTCTGACTGTTTTCATCTAGAATTTGCTATATTATATGTTTTCCAACCCAAAAGTTAGCTCATGCTGAGGTTAACATCCTATGGCAATTTGGCCCTACCAGACCATTTGTAAATAGTAAATGCTTGTATAAGCAATCAGTGTTCCATACATCTGCTATTCAGATGACTAGGTCTAACGTAGACAATCAGCAAGTAAAGAAAGGTATCTGATGTTAAGAGATTTATGACTAGGAAGGTCTAGGAGAGTTTGAAAAAAAAGGAAGAAGGAAAATAGTAGGCTAAAAGTAGTGATTATAATCTTCAGACATCTCTGATGAATATTAAAAGTGAAGTTAGTCAGGGAGTTGCTGTCACTGTGGTGGTTTTTAAGCTTAGTTACTTTCAACAACAACAACAACAACAACAAACCTGATATTCAGCCTGCATCCTAGAAAAATTATATCAGATCCTGAAGATAGGCTCACACCTTAGTATTACTTTTGAACTCCCCAGAGTTCTCTACCCAGAAAGAGAAAAGTTTGTATTTTTCTGCTGTTAGTGAAACTGATCTAAATCTTGGACTGAGGGAAAAGCATATGGGGACAGCAACGGTATATTAGAATAGCTTCAATATCATTCCTTAAGAGGTTAAATTTTCTCTTATAGTTAATATATGGGTTATGAGAGGAGTTATGTTTTTAAACTCCATTTATGATAAACTACATTAGAGTTTGTTTTTCTGGAAAAATATGTCAGGTTTGGGCTGCAAAGAAGGAAAGCATGGAAGTTAGGGACAGCAAAGGACGCAGACCCCCTTTGTTTTATGGTGGAAGGGACAGCATTTCTTTCAGATAGCCAGGTACCAGAGAAAACACAGCAGATGCACTTTGTGTTGAATAAAGATCGCACATCCTCCCTAATCACCACTTTTTCTTTTTATGGAGTAAGTGTGAATTATTGTCAGTTTCATCATTTGTAATCAGAGGCTGAAACAGATGCTGAAGGTTTAGTTTAAAATGATATGTGTCTCTTATAACAACTTGCAATATGCTCTCCAAGGACTATTTACCTTCCACATTTCATAAACTCAGTACAAGGGAGTTTATTCTTAAAAGCCTTTGAGGTAAATTAAGCATAATGAATGCAACTTTCTTTAAAGATAACATTTAGCAGAGTTATTATAGGGCTCACTATGTCTGCTTTGAGTGGGCATTTGCCTTAATGACTTTGTTTAACAAGCTTTCATTTCCTTGCTTGTGTGATATAAAATACTCTCACAACTATTTGCCCTTAGGAATTTTGGCACTAACACAAGGTAATCACAATTTGGCCTTTTTTTCCTTTTTACTAAATTAGTATCTAAGAGAGAAAAATATATATGGTTTTGATACCAAGGTTAATAATACAATTCATAAGTTTGTTGTAAATGTTATACTGGGTATTAAAATCATGAACCCATGACATAAAGTCCCTCTGTCCACACACATACTGTTTATTTCATGCATGAGAACTAAGTCCACACAATGATAGAGGGGCATACCCACCTCACTTTCTAGATGAATCAGAGAATGCACATATTTTGAAAGTGAAATGCTTTAGTACCTTATAAAAAGAGAATCAGAACCGAAGTCAGGACAGGAGATCAAAGATTTTAGTTTAGTCTGTAATGCTTTGGATTTTTACAAGAAGACTATGTTCCTTTATTATTTTTATATACCTAAAACTGGGGTTTACAACAGGGAAAAGACTAGAAGAAAATAACATTAAACAAAGAAAAATACAACAGAAAATTCAAAATCCAAATGAAAATGACCAAAATTATAATCTTCAGTAACATGTGATAACATCATAACCAAGCCAGTTTTAAGAATTAATCACCATAAGGCAGAATTTAGTAAAATAAGAGAGAATTTTTAAAAGGGCAGTTTAATTTTATTACAAAAATTTGACAAAAACTAGATTCTACTGAAATTTTGATTCAAACACCAATTTAAAGATTTTATTACCTATGTTTTTGTACAATGGAAAATTATCTGCCAATCTATGATACTTCATGATACCTCAATAATAATTTAATGGTCTTCTAAAAAAAAATCAGTTCTTGGTCCTTGGGATTTCCCACAGAAAAATAATTTATAGATCTTTCCCTTAAAATTAAAATATGCTGCCCAGAATATTGGTGGAATTTTCATTAATTTCTCAAGTTCTATTTATACTTTTCAGACTATAACCCATATAAGATACATGTAACTCCTCCTCTCCTTATCTCTTGATAAAATTGACTGACTTTAGATATCAGGAAAATGGATAACTTTATTATTTTACACCAGGATTTTTCATGTGACATTTCTAAATGTGTCCAACCATAAATGCAAATGGATGCCCTGTTTTATTTAATAAAGCAACATTTATGGAAAAGATCACAACTGACTGATGAAAAGTATGGAGTAGTCTGAATGATACCCCCTCATAATTATTTATCTTAAAACCTTAATTCACAATATGATGTATTTTAAGATAAATCTGGTAGGAGGTAATTAAGGTTAAATGAGACCATCAGGGGGACCTTATTCAATGGGTTAGGTGGCTTTATGAGCAGAAGAAAGAAGAGGGAGATCTCACTCTCCTTGAGCACATAAAGAGGTTATGTGAGAATACCTCCAAACCACCCAAGCTAAAGTAATATTGGCCATAAAGCATGAACTGTGGTAAAAAAGTGCAGAAGTGTAGACATAGCTAAAAGTTAACCAGACATTTTTCGTAGCTTGCCTTCCTATAACTACTTACTGCTTAAGAGTCATTCATCCTCAACTGGTGTAAGATTTGTGATATCTCCAGTCATTTCCATAGAGAACATCACTACGGTAAAATCTATGATTGGTCTTTCAGATATCTTATAGACTCTGTATTCAAGGATACCAATTGATCCTAATCAGGCCAGTGACCATGCATAGGAAGTGACTCAGCAGGTCCTATGACCCTCTACCCATGAAGTGTCTTAGCCAAGAAGATAATTTCTGCTTCCCAACCCTCTGAATTCATTCCTGACCAATCAACAAACGCAATTCCCATATCAAAATTGAGTACATGGGATTCATGCTTCTCCATTCTTGTGATGCTTTACTAAGAATAATGTGTTCCACTTCCATCTAGGTTAATACAACAGCTGTAAAGGCTCCATTTATTTTAATGACTGAATATTATCCCATAGTGTACATATACCACAGCTTGTTAATCCATTCCTGGGTTGGTATGCATTTAGGTTGTTTCCACATTTATTAGTGGACACTTGCACTAGACTGTTGGACTAGTGGATGTTCCACATTTTATTCCACACTAATAATTGCACTAGACTGTTTATTGCAACTCAATTGGAACATGGTCATTGGAAATTGAGCTGCAATAAACAGTCTAGTGCAAGTGTCTTTATGATAAAAGGATTTTTTTCCTTCTGGGAAGATGCCCAGTAATGGGATTTCGGGATCAAAAGGGAGGTCTAGCTTGAGTTCTTTGAGAGTTCCCCATACTTCCTTCCAAACAGGTTGTATCAGTTTGCAGTCCCACCAGCAGTGTAAAAGTGTTTCCTTCTCTCCATATCCACACCAACATCTGCAGTTTTGAGATTTTGCGATGTGGGCCATTCTCATTGGAGTTAGATGGTATCTCAGGGTGGTTTTGATTTGTATTTATCTAATAATTAGGGATGATGAGCATTTTTTCATATGTTTGTTAGCCATTTGTCTGTCTTCTTTAGAGAAGGTTCTATTCATGTCTCTTGCCCATTGATATATGGGATTGTTGGCCTTTTTCATGTGAATTAATTTGAGTTCTCTATAGATCATGGTTATTAAACTTTTGTCTGATTCAAAATATGCAAATATCCTTTCCAATTGGGTAGGTTGTGTATTTGCTTTGCTTGTCTCCTTAGCTGTACGGAAGCTTTTGAGATATATTTTTGTTGTTGTTGCAATTGCCATAGCAGTCTTCTTCATGAAGTCTTTTCTTCCAGTGTTTTTCCTATGCTTTCTTTCAGGATTTTTATTTTGTCATGCCTTAAATTTAAGTCCTTTATTCATCTTGAATCAATTTTTATGAGTGTAGAAAGGTGAGGGTCCAGTTTCAGTCTTTTAGATGTGGATATCCAGTTTTCCCAGCACCATTTGTTGAATAGGGAGTCTTTCCCCCAAGGTATGTTCTTGATTGGTTTATCGAAGATTAGGTGGTTGTAAGTTGTTAGTTTCATTTCCTGAGTTTCTGTACGATTCCAAATGTCTATGTCTCTATTTT